>JBAJNP010001666.1:0-57635 GCA_036877545.1 Yasuhikotakia modesta
TTGTGCTCCTCATAACACAAAAGTCATACTGGTTTACAATGATGAGAACTTTCCTATTAACAAACCAGAGCCAGTGCTTTTGTACACTTTTTTGTGTATCACTGTATCATTGAGATAATAGCACTGGAGAAGTTTTCCCCTCTTCACTAATACTGGACACAGTTCTCACTCCTCTCAGCTAACAGTTATGGGACCAAATGCAGTGCTCTCTGTCTCTTTCCTTCTGTCTGGTCGGTTTGACAGTGGGGAATGGATTTGTTCCCCTGCCCCTGAGGCAGATTGGAAATCTCCGGCCTGTCAGGCAGTGCACTGGAATTATGGGAGTGAGTGGCTCCTTATTTGTGGCTTGCCTGCTGCTGCCAGGTGATGGATGGAGGAGTGGAAACACCAGTCACTATGGCAACTATAAGGATACTGCTACAGTACCACCCTGGCCCCCATTTTTCTCTCTATAAGACTTCACAGATTTATAGCCTAACTTTAGTCTTTTAGTCTCCATGCAGACAATGTATTGCCAAAAACTAGAACCTGACAGCTAGCTCCCAATCCCATGGAAATGTGCTAGAACCCTTTAAACCAAGTCAGTTCACTTGGTGGTTATATTACTAACGCCCCTGGATATTTCAAATATTGTGACTTTGTAAGTACCAACATGGTACAGGGGGTTTTACAGGGAATTTAATTGGTTTTAAAGGAAATGGAAAGTAGTTTTGCACTTGGTCATTTTGATATACAGCAAAAAAAATTATCAACACACACCCACAAGTTTCTGTGACAAAAAAAAACCATTTACCACTTTATCCACTATTTTCTCCACCAAATTCAATAGCAGTCACACTTACTGTAAAGTACATACATACAATACATTCACTCTCTTGATTTCCCATATTAAGTGACAGGAGCAGGAGCCCAAGCCTCTTCCCTGCCTGCCCACCAGTTTGCAGTCAGCAGGACTCCATAAATCACACTTGGATTTACTTGCAATCATTAAAAATATAGGTGGCTCAGATCACATTTTACAACAGGACTCCCAGCTTACTGTGCCTTTCCTAAATGGTTGATGGGGGGACAGTGAAAAATGACAGCTTCATGCTGCTTTCCTGCCATAAATCATTCAATAGCCATTCTCAGATGTGCAGCAAAAGCTAGAGCATGTTTGAGAAGCTAACTCTGTGGGTGGAGCTCTGTGTTGTCAGGCTCCTAGAGTCATGGACCAAGTATTTATGAAGATGTGGATTTGCCTGTCATCATTTTAGCATTTTCTAAACCAAAACTGACTAGATTGCTTAAAAAGGATGAATTCTAGGCTGCAGTAACTGGTAGCTGTAAATTTTGTTTATAGAGACAACATGAAAAAGCATTTTTAATGCATTTAACATTTGTAATGTGACATTTCAGCATGAAACAGAATATTCAGTGGAGAAATATGTTTGATGAAAGATTATGAATACAAACTTATTTTCCCTTTGAAATAAAGAGGATTCATTAATCATGCACAAAAGTCAAGCATGATATTAAGAAATTAAACAGAATCAAATTTGATTTTATGTAGTCCGTAAAGTTGAAGTATATAATTTCTGTGCCATAGGTGTCACCACAGCGAATTACACAAATAATATCTGTTTTTTAAACACTCCCTCTATTGTTCAGAAAAACACAGTCCTGCACCAAGCATAGAAACACTGTTTAAGCCAATGCTGATATATTAAACTGGTAAGGAGAGCCATACCCATACACACAACTGGAAAAGGATAAAGAATTTCTGCATCTAAAAGATTACACCCATTACCTCTAAAGTAATGCAATAAAGCTCCTATTAAAGATTAGTGTTACAGTATTGACCAAAGGAAGGAAGAAAAAGAGGAAAAATAAAACAGCCCATCCCTAAACTATTGCTGTCTGATTAATTATACATTTAAACAGCACACAGCAGAATTGTGCCTGATTTGAATGAATGTTTAGAGTGCTTGGGGTAACTCAGTAGGTACTCAAACAATAAACAAATAGTAGAAATGAAGAAGTGATCAAATAAATGTCCCAGGATGCCCCCACTTCACATCAGCTGTGACTAAACTCTCCACTGCACAAACAGCCCCAAGACAGGGCTGTTTTCATAGGGTTTAGATTGAAATGATTCATTTGCTTTTTTTATCTTCCCTCTGTGATTTTGCGTGTGGTAGTCTTTTTATGCTGTCTGCTATTGAATAAACAAAGAAAAACAAATTCCTGCTTTTCTGTTTCTCAGAAGCCATGTAATTTTAATTAGAATTTCTACAATTTTGAGGGGAAATTGACTGTGCTAATAAAAATGTAACTTTGAAAAACAGCAGAAAATGTTCGTCTTTAATCCTCTTACTGCACTACACACAAAATAAAAACCCTTTTTAACACAGCAGCAAGAACATGAAATATATCAATGTAGGCAGCTAATAAAGAAATTGTAGCTAGCTATAGAGATATTAATTATTGCTATAGAGATATTAATTAAGATAAGATTAGCTTAGCTACATTAAACCTATTTCATATTTTTATACTTTTTATAGTCAGTATTTTTTTTTAATCTATTCCATGTTAAAGTTACAGCTTACAGCTAACTTTTATTTTGTTTGCTTAAACAATTGAGGAAGTACATAACAGAACAGTGTTCAAATCTCCTCTGGTTAGTTTAAAATAATAATTTATACTTTGAGCTGTTGTTCCAATTTCCTGAAAAATGTTAGTTTGGCTTTATCTGACTTTTATGTTTTAAACATCGATGGCAAAAGAGAGTCAAGTTTTACAGGCTTCACAAAATAAGTGTGACATTACTGTTTTACATTAATGGCACTTTAATAAATACAGCACCATGGTACTGACTATCATATACATGGTGTTTACATCATTCTCCAAAATATAATACAAATATGACTATTAGTTTTTGATAACATGTCTTTATCTGCTGTACTGTCATTTGCACTCTGCAACACAAATGCATTAATAAAAACATCTACTGGTGCTGGCAAATGACAGGATGCATTTGCTGTGCTGATTTAACTGCTTTTATGCTTGTATTCCACTTCGTCCAGCGCCCCATTCTATTCTAAAGTATCCCATTTCAAATTTAAAGACTAAATGATTTTGATTTGAGAATCACTCTTGTTCTGCACTTAGATTGCTGAAATACTGAAATGTAAATATAGCATTGTGGTTATAAATAACTATTGCAACTAATAAACAGCTTTGCTATTGAAAAGATACGATTTAAAAAAACAACAACAATGCTATGACATCTCTACTGAGAAATGTAGTTGATTTACCTATCTGAAGTAGAAAATGTTCAAGGAAAGAATGATTTTCAGTATTTTTTTTAAAATTAAAACTTCCTTATATGATATATCTGAATTATTAGAATAGAACATCTTTCCATGTTGCATTGAAATTGTGATATTGTATGGAGGGTTTCAAGCAAGTGAATATATTTCTATAGATTCTAACCACTGTGTTCATTATAGCGTCATTTGGTGGGATAGAAAGTTTTGAGTGGCAATGTGGAATGGATCAGGTCTTAATCACAGTTGAAACATCTGGGAGCAAGCTAGCAGCAAGCTAATGAAACAGCTAATAACCATCTCTTCCTCCCTGCTTGCTCTGCACACGCGACACAGACGTCTCAAGGACGCTAGTGCTTCTGTGGCACACGAACAGGTTGCTGTTAATTACTGTTTTTTACTTGAAGAGGCACGTTTCTCGCATCACTGACAGAATGGAAACTACCATACCTCACCCTCTTATGGAGCCCAGGCAGTCGTTAAAGATGTGTGTGGGTGGGAAAGTCTGGCACTTCATGGGCATAGGAGCCCAGAAATCACACTTTTTAGACTGCCAAGGAAATTATTTGGGTATTTTATCTATTCAGAGCGGTTTAAATTGGAATAATGTGGTGGGTCAATAGATAGATGTACTCCAATTTGAATATAGTAATTATCTACAAATCAGATGGAATTGCTATGGTGACTTTAAGACGGGAACTGAAGCCAAGTCTTGGTGTTCGAAGCTTCTCTATGGAGCAGGCAAAAGATGAAGATATTTTGGATGCCAGCTTCTAAGCATCTCTGGTCGTGTTTCACACTAAACTACAAACTGATTAAATGCTTCCTGCTGTGCACTCGAACCAGACCAGGAGAGAAAAAGTAGTGTACAGAAGATGGATGTTTTAAAGGATGTGTAACAATTTTCCACAATCTTGGACAATCTTCCAACTTTTTTAGTAACTTTGATGGTTGTGGTTCCAACTGTACAGCTCATTAGATGCTCTCTCAGCCAATCAGATTCTAGAGTTAGAGCAAAAAATGACTTCTGTGTTTTCTCACAGAGAAAGTCTTCCACTATAATCATAAAGAACACTTTGAAATAGTTTGGCAGCACCATCATGTCTGCTCTTCTCTTTCTCAGTGTGGGGTGACACTCACTGAATAACTTACTCGGCTTCTTTTAAAAATGAACTTTAACATGAACCTTGTCTACATTGTCTCACTGTGACCTACTAGACCCTACGGGCCCAGTCTCTCTAACCAGTGTTCAAAGTGGGCCAGAATCACTCTTAACAGTATCAAGAATTATTCTTGAATACTGGCAGCTCTCATGCATCAATATGTTTTCTATGTCTTTGCTTGATAAGACAGCCTGCCCTGTTACTCACTGTTAGTTCTGATTACAAAGTTCTGACTATCAGCATTAGATCTGGTGCACATTAGCTTAATCTGCCCAGGAAATTACCATTTAGTTGTAATGGAGGCCAAATAATCAACATGTCAAACCACTAATCATCATTTTGCTTTAGAGACAGGTAGCAAATCTCTTCTGTGACATGCAGGAATATTGTGTTTATATTTGTCTGCCAAGTAACTCTTAAATCTCCTAAGGATTAGATGCAATGAATCCCATAAACCCCCATAAAGCAAATCCAGTGTCTTTCCCTCGGAACATTAATATGGTCCATGTAGTTTTATGGTTTTAATACTGTTCCTCTGAGAGGAACTACAATTTTTGCACTAAAATGCTTTGAAAATAGTTTAAATGTAAATTAGTTTACCGTATAAGACAACAAATGTAGTAAAACAAGTATTATTTATATATTAGTAGTTGCACTGTATATTAGGCCTCCTGTGTATGGTTACAGACACTGATTTTTTCCACTTGTGCTGTGTGTAACCTCTTTCATCTATTTTCACTCTTGAGCACATATTCACAATCACACACTGTTTATTAATTTTGATGAGTCTCCCACTCACCAAACACATTTCACAAATCCTTAAGTGTCAGTAAGACTGTGAAGTAAAAGGCTTTTCCGGGCGTGTGAACACACCCTCCAGAGGCCTTCCAGGCAGGCCAGACTTTCAGAATAATACAGTATCCAAGATTAGCATGCCTTTGACACATCTTGTTAAGTTGTTTTGAATTTAAGCTGATTTCTAACAATCTGCCAGAGTTTCATTCACTTAACACTTTGTTTCTCTATCTTAAACATGAAAAGGTAGGCAGTTAAAATCAAACATTTAAACATGGTTTGCATAAAACACTCATTAAAGCTTCATTAAATCCCATTGCCTCACTCTTTCAGAAACTTAACAGCACTTCATTAATGTTAAACGCAGAGAAAAGGAGCAATAGATGCATATTTTGTCCCTATGAAGAGGATTAACTTTGCAGATTACACATGTACACACTCAGGCAGGCAGCGCCCTGTTTGCTTTTTTAATCAGGTGCCAATTTAAAGTTCAAAGACCATTGACTAAGAGTGTAGAGGGGTCCCTAGCATTCAAATCAGCCAGTTGAGTTGACTAAGTCTTCCGGTAAACAAATCTTTAATGATAAGCCTCTGATACGTGTCTAATCCCCACTCTAGGAAACAATGACTGATTTATTAATGATAGGCAGAATGTTAGGTACTTAGTGAAGTGCAGAATATAAACAAGAAGAATAGGCTGTAATAAAACACAACTAGTTTAATCACTGTGAAGAAGTTACCATAACCTCTGAATTGTACAGAATCTGCTTCTGTTTGTATGACATTTTCCCAAAGTTGAACTGACAGTCAAATTTTGGTATTCTGCCAATAAGGAATAGTCAATTTTTACTGCACCTATTTCTCTTTGTTTTTTTTAGCATACCTCTCTCGCTCTCTCTCTCACACACACAATAGCATTTATCTTTAGCTGGTCAGTGTTTTAAGAATCTTCTGGCATAAAGATGGATCTATGCATTTCTCTTGACAGCTGCCACTGTTGCTTTTGTGCCACCCACCTGCTTGTCTGTTAATGACATTTTGCTTAATGAACACTGCATTTATACCAAGATTAGGCAAAGAGTCCAAGTCAGTTTAATAACAATGGCAGGCAGAGATGGCAAACAGTCATAGCTCTCAGTTAACTTTGTGTTCTGAGAGGCATAGCTGATTAAAAGACTTATGACTTATTATGTCAATTAAACAGCAGTTAGTTACAGTCCTCCGATTTGATTGCAAAAGCGCTGCTCTGAAAGCTGATATTTCTCATAACAGCACTGGAATACTTCACTGTTTATATCATTTTGCTTGTTTGGATTGCAATATTCCAGACAATCTATACTATACATCTGTATACTATATATCTATATTGTCGACACAGTTGATGTTTTGGCTTTTTGTTAACTGGCCATATTGTGTGTTAAAATGACACATGTTACTCAACTTCTTGTTTGTAGAACTTCTGCATAAAAGCAATATCATATTTACAAATGTACTGTATTGCACATCATTTGCCTGTTATTTCCTATAGTTAGTCAAATCACAGCCGTGCTGATATATAACAGCTTCTGCCCATGTGATATTGTTTAAATAAAACTGTGTGTGCATCCCAGAATGCAGCCAGAAATATTTCCAGATTAAAAAAAAGGGGAAATTGTATTCAAGATAAATTGATCATATTACGTCTGATTATTTGAAAAATGAACCCAGATGTTTCTTTAATCAGAAGCTGTTTTTTCATATCAGGTTGTACATAGCTTGGTTGACTTGAAACTCTCAATACACACAGATTTTATCTCCTGGCAGTTTCCTTTATCTTCTATATATTTCATGACAAAAACAACAAATGTCAGAAAAACTTCCACACAATACAACCTAATTGGACATCAACATTTCTAATTAAGCCTGACTCACACAGCAATCACTTTAAAGCAATTAGCAGTACAATGTTTTACAGTCCCTCTTCAGTAAGTTCACTGAAAGTGTTTAGACAATAAAAGCAGCTATATTTGTGAGGCCAGTTGTGACTAAGCACAAGAAAGAAAACATTGCCTTAGAAACGGAAGATGGAATAAGTGCCTAAACATGGTTTGTAAATATGCTGGTGAGACTAGAGTTGTTTTGCAGTGTAGGATTAACTCACAATGTAACAAGCATTACTGTGATGTTACATATTTTTATTTTCTGCTTGTTTTCCTGTTTCTCATTGCTCTGTATCTCCCTTGTTTTTGTTCTTTTTGTGTTTGGCCTTCTTTTGACTGTTATCTGGAGCAGTGATGACCTGACCGGGGCTGTGTTATTTTTGAAAGAGCATTTACTGGTTCAATTATTTGGTTCTGACACACGCACACAAACACACACACAAACATCCAGCTCAAGTGCCTTTCATGCGGAAGCGTGAAGAGTCGTTCTGAGTGGGATGTTGATTTTTTTTTCCACCCTCTCTTCAACTTCTCGCTGCTTTGAGAGACTATTTTCTCTCTTTGCCTTTTGGTTTGAACATCGCTATGCAAATATTTCTTTCGCTTGCTGGAAAACTGGATGTGGAAGACAACCCACCTGCTGTTTTCTTACACAGCTACTTTAAAGATGAATGTAGGAAAAGGTTAGACAGCTTAAACAGTTTACACTGGCAGCACTGTGGTACAGTGTTGGTATCGGAAACAGGTAGTATCACAGTTCCTCAACACATATCATGGTATTAATTAAATTTAGGAAAATTCTGAAAATGTATAACACATAGAATACAGAATACCTGATATTAGTGCAAATTGTACTGTTCTTTATAAGATGTATATTGGTAGAAAAGGAATGAAATACTAACATTGTAATTGGTATCTAAATATAAAGCTCAAAACTGGTAACTTCATCAAAACTGAACAATTTCAAGAAATGGACATGCATTAGAAATACCTATCATTGTGTGTGAAGGTTTTACTTGTCTCAGTGGTTAATGGGACAGAAATATATCTAGACTGTGCAACCTTTAGTCAATTAGCATGGCAGATATCACTTTATCAAGATATATAATTCCATCTTACACAGCCCTTTGAAAGAAGATACTTAGTCTAAAAAATAGTCTAGTCTAAAAATACCTAGTCTAAAAAATATAAATTATAGAGAGAATATAGATTAAAACTAGAACCTAGATAAAAAAAGAGAGACAATACAGATGACACAAATATATTTTAAGATGGCCAAGGAACAAGGGTAACGGGACAGAAATTTGAAAAAAAATCTACAGTCTTGGTTTGTGTGGTCTTCTGAACTAACTCTGCTATAATGAGAAATGCTACATCTGACAACACAGTGAGTCATTAGCTTCCATCACATAAGTAAGAATTGTCCAGCAAGCTGATGACAGAGCTTTTTATGTGCAACTGTGATGCAACCATGGAGCAAGACCTCCATGATAAGATGGGTAATCAAACCGGAAGTGAACTCTGTGCAACTCAGTTCACACTCAGTGAACTCTTGCTTAGATTAGTCTCAGCTGAGGTCTAGTTGGTAATGCTAGAGTCAGTGTTGCATCTTCAGAGCACTCACTTACATATCACTTGGTGCTTTCCAGGAGTGACTCTATATCAAGGCAGAACTTCTACATTCAAAATTCATCTCATTACATTTAACTATACAGGTTTATCAGTACATACGTTTTCTGAGAATTTTCTGAGATCAGTTGCACAGCTCTGGGTCTTCATAACAAATATACATTTGACTAATTTGTAATTTTCACAGAATGCTTTATATAAAATAGACTTTTTATAAGTATCAAAGAGAATGTTTCAGTGTAGCAATCTGGGGTTATACGTGCCTGCAGTGCTAATGGTAAATTCACATCAATTAAATTAACTAATTAAAAGCAACTAATGCTATTGCTTGGCTCTCTGGAATACTTAATTCATATGCACCATTTCAGAGGTCTCACATATTTCAATAACCACATCCGGGAATTAAGTGATATTGTACTGCTCATCCAGGCTGCTTTACCGGTGCAACTTATATATTTCAAGAAATAAAATAATAACTCATAAAATATTTCATTTCAAATCAATATTTCATCTACGGTTGCTAATAACCTCGTTCTGTGTCAGGGTTTATTTGTGATAAAGACCGGCTGACTGTACATTATGCTAAACAAACTTCTCAGCCTTTAAAAGGGAGGAGAACATATTAAGCTGTTCAAGTCAAAGCCAAGTTTTTGTCTTTTCTGGTTTTACCTTAAAACTCACAAAAACTCCAGTCTAAAACAATTACGACTTCACAGAAGTGGTTCATAAGATAACCTGGAAACAGAGTGTGAACAAGGTAATCAAATGCAAATGCTGGAAATAGAGTCAGTATCTGCACAACATACTTTAGTTTCTGTCAAACAAAAACAAAAGGCTCGTCTATGGCTCACTATTAAATATGGATGTTTTTGTCTGGGGAGTGCAAATTATATAAAGATAATCACATTATGCATAATTAAAATGAAGTCAATTCTCGACATCCTGGAAGCTTTTATTCGCCATCTGAATAATGTATCAGCAGATGCATGGCCTTTTTTGGACTGTGAAACTAGCCCTTATATGCAGAACATCTAAAGAACATCTGAAAATTTTTGCACTTCTGTGAACATAACTTCAATACATTGCCACATTAAAGGGGAACTTTTGTGCTCCTGTTTTTTAGGAAAATAAAAATGGCTATGCTTGCCCTAACTTGAAACTCAATCATAAGCTTTTACTGCACCAAAACCCTGGTTAGCGATGCGTCTCACTGTTTCATTGGCTCGTCGTTGCTGAACACCTGCCTAATAGGGCCAAATTACCCTTTAAAATAAGCTCTGTCTCCTTTATCTTTTGTAATGGCATGAGAGAACCTGTGAAACCTTCATCTGGGTCTTTGGCTTTATGTCAATCTGTCCCTTTTCTTTCTTTGTCCCTTGTACACCTGTCTGGTCCACTCAGGCTGCAGTAACTCACAGGAACAAGGCCTTTATATTTAATTCTTCAGAAGGTATATGTGCCAGTGGTCCTTTAATTCTTTGGCTTTAAAACTTACCATATTAATTTAGCTTGAGATGGCGCAAATAATACACCTTAGCACAAAAATGTACTTTAAAATCATCTTATTAAACTGTGAGGTATCAAGTTCACAAAATAAAAAAATAATAATATTGTTTAGGATCAATAACGTCAGTTCAACCTCAAAACAACCTCTGCCTCCTGTATATACTGTTCTGTTCTTTCCACCCACACTATAGAGAAATCCATTCACCTCTGTGAATATGCAGCATATTGAGAAGGAATCCTGACATTTATCCTGAACCATGTTGTGTTCACAGAAATCTTGCTTCTCTTTTTTGCCTCTCAGGTGGTTGCTGACTGTTCACTGCATCTGGTACTACCGATGCTTCACACAGTATAAAAGTGGGCTGATTGCGACAGTCTGTTGGCAAATACACAGAGATCTTAACCTCAGCTGTTCTCAGCTGTTTGTACAACTCTGAGAAGCACACCAATCACGGTCAACCACGATTGCCGTTACAGAGACGCACTGGCCCTGGATCAAGTGAACAATCTGAGCAGAGTACGAAACAGCTCAGCCCTTTTACGCTTCACTTTTCATTTATCACTGTTGCTTTTCTTTTATCCTGATACCATGGTCACATCTCACCGAAGCAGCATTTATTAAATTAGATGTTTTGTCTTCATTTTTTACTCAAGGATCCTTGATGTGTTGGTGCATGTAGACACACAATACATTAGCCTCTAACATTCCCTCACATAAATTTGGTCTCATAAACTTTAAAGCTGGCATATCTGATCAGACATCAGGCCCTAACAGACATAGCAAGTCACAAATAATGGACACTGCCCCAAATTATTTTGCATTTGCTGAATCATAAAATAAGGCAAAACATAATCTAACAAATGGTGCATGGAAGATCTATCAAACATTTAAAGAGATACAGAAAGTTTTCCTTCCAAAGTTTCTTTATTGATACTGATATTGAAATTCTTTTTGTTCCAGCTTGGTGAAATGAGGCATCACTATATCAAGAGACCCAATGGCAGGCTAACCAACTGAATAATTGCAACAGAATGCATATCTGCATCTTTGCCATTGGCCAGCTATGTCAACTACGTTTGTACATCAGTGTTTCCCAATGTTTTCTTGTCTTAAAGGGACAGAACTACTTTCCTCTCGTTTATGGAAGAACACAAGACATACAACCTTGGGACAACATAAGGGTAAAGAAAAAAATAATTCTGGGTGAAACCCAGCAAGTTATGTAATACTGTGAAACAAACAACACCTGAACTTGTTTGTTTTTCAGAAGTTCTTCAAAAAAGTGAGTGAGTGAAATAAAAAGATGAGCAGCACCTTTGTATAAGTTTTATATATGTAATATTACTCCTATATATTCAGTTCTATTTTTTCCTGCTAGAGAATCCAGCGTAAGATGGTTACTGTGTTTTCAGATATGGTACAGCAACTAAATTAGTTTTTAAGCTGATAGGCTGTCTTGAAGCTGCAACCTAGCAAAGTTGCAAACTAACAAACAGCTCAGGGTGATCAAACAAGAACATGCTTGTTGGTAAAACCAGCCACCATGTTCCAAAACAAACTACAATCTGTTGCCTTTGTCTATAGCAGGGTAAAAAAAGAAATGTTGACAAATAAAAATAAGTAATGTTTTTTATTTTATATTTTTAAGTCATAACCACTGTTTTAAACAAAACCAACATCTTTTCAAGTGCTCTTGAAACCTGTTAAAATACACTCTGGGGAATCACTACTGTACACCATCAGTCCAGTTTGTAGCCCACAGCACATGAAACACCTTAAACACATAAAACACAAAATAGGTGTTTTGCTCACCAGAAAGACAGGAATACGAAGATAGAAAGCAAGGAACTGTGTTGGAGTGAACTAGCAGAAAGACAGTAAATAAATAAGGAGAACAAAAGGAGCAGACAGACAGACAGTTAGAGAGAGACTTGACCGCTAATTGCCCAAAGCATTTTGAAGCAGCTAATGCTATTTCTCATAGAGTGCTCAGCAAGAGAAAGAGGAAGTGATAACTCCCCTTGAGCTGGTGTTGCTGAGTGCCCTCTCCTGCCTAAGGAGAACGGAGGGGTAAATTGGTTGTCGGTAATGAGCTTGTGTTGCTCTGATTAAGGTGGAATGAAGCAGCTGGAACTGGGGAACTCTGGTCTGTGCTCAAAAGAAACACTGTTGATAAGGATTTACGCTAAGGGAACGAGACGTTGGCGAACTCTCATCATTAATACCATCTGCAGTTTAGTCAATCTCAGGGCCACCAGGCTCAGTCACTGTGGAGAATGATTAATTACAGCTCCAGCTCCTCTGTCCGAGCTCCGGTCACAGTCATTTGCTAACAAATACAGTAAAGCGCCTTAAAGGGTGATGAAAAAAGAAAGTATTGGAATCTTTATTTAATAAGTAAGTTATCTTAAACTAGTTTAGCTTGGTCAACTGCAGGGGTTTAGCTGGTTAGATACACTGTTCCTCAAACAAAGTGCTCCTTTGTAACTAGCAAACCATCTTTCTTCAGCAAAGTTTCTCATTTCATCAAGTTTGTTTCATCATTTTTTCTGCTTTTCTTTGTTTCACGTTTCACATATGCAGCTAAACATACTTTACAAGCAGTGCCTACAAAAGATTTGATCCAATCATAACAACTATGTCTTTATTCGTTTTAGTGAAGGCACAATAAGATCTGAATTTTCAGGAATGTGTGACAAAGTCCTTTCGTGACAGACGTGAATACAGCCAGCATCTCGGAGAATGCGGAGAATTTTCTCATTTTCATGTGTGCTGGGTTTTTGGCTTCTATTCATAGTCACTGTTTCAGAATCATAAACAATAGTGCCAACCGCAAGGGTGCTACAGGTGACAGTTTTTACTTTTTTGCACCTCTTTGCTGGCTTTGATTCTGTTGCAAATTCAAGTTGTGACAACCGTCTAGTTCTCCCTTTGTGTTGTGTTGCAGATATAAGCTGTTACAAACATAATAGGATGTCAATGCAGAGCAAGAGGATTTAAACACCTAATTCACAGTGCAAATCAACAGTAACATGACAGACAAATGTAACTCTATTCAACATCTTAAAAAATCCTCATGTTCTGATATGCAAATCACCAGTTGATAAAAATTCTGCTAGAAACTTTAATAAACTGTTTGTGAATTGTCAAAAACATTTTTGTTATAGCGCATTATTGAAACCAGTGGGAGTCTGGCTGTCTGCAAATCCTCTTTTTCCTTTTTTCACTCAGACACATCTTTTAGCCTGTCCAAAGCTATTATTAAACATATCATCAAAGAATCACTTCATTTTTGTTCAAATTATTGCACTGGATGACAAAAACAACAGTGCTGGTGATAGGTATCAATGGTATAAAGTGTCTGTTTACATCTGATTTAGTATTTTTCTGTCTGCAGTGTCGCTCTAGCATCAGACTGGTACTAAACAGTGAAATTACCTAACCAGAATAAATTACACCCAGAATTGCATATTTGCAATATTTACAAATGCCAGTGGCAAAAGACAATATAAACGCTGAACTAAATGTGCTATGACAGTCTGATGTGAATGAAAGCAATGCATTAGAATTTCTACCAACGTCAGTCTTGAATATCACTGTTTGAACATTTTTTGACAGTTGCAAAAAAGAAATATATACATAAATATTCTGGAGACTAAACAGAACATACACCACACACACACACACACACACACACACACACACACACACACACACACAGCTGCATAAAGTAAGCCAATCAGACTGCTAATCTGAATCCAGAATGACCTATTTCTGTACAATGTGTTGTACAATGTGTGTGGGCCATTTCATGCTATACTACCAAAAAGTGTTTGTTTAAATAAAGTTTAAGACACATTCTAGATACTCTTTATGAAAGTCACACATTTTCCAATTGCAAATAGAACCCTGATTCCTTTTGCAATTATTATCCATTGAGGTTCTTCCAGCACATTCACCCATATGTGGGTCATTTAACCTCCCAGGCTATAGATTCAAACGGCCTAATCGATAGCAATTTTAAAGACAACAGAGCTGTCCTCTTTGACTTCATCTAGCTCCAGCGTGAAGGGATGGCAGCAGACAATTTACTGAGTCTTTCACCAGGGCAGAGCAACAGGAGGAGCAAAGCCAAGACTAATGGTGCGTTCTGCAAACTGATGGAACCTGGAGGGACAGCACTGTTGATGAATGAGTCTGTTGGATTCAGGCTGTTTAAAGGAGCAGAGATCCTCTGCATGTTTCTCCACACTACATCACCTTAATGTTTTAACTTTTAAGATTCAAGTCTTTTAGCCTGTTGATAATGATTCCTCAGGGAAACATGCATGCTCAAAATTTAGCACTAAGAAACCACTCTGACTAAAGTGCATCATATACCCCCAACAAGTGGATGTGTTTACAAATGCAGTAATTGTCATCAGCTATTGCAGATTCATTTATTACTATATTCCAGCCAATCAGCCCCCTGGTGATGTGTTGGATATATATAAAAGTTAACATTACATTTTTGGGTTGTTAAACTTTTATGCTGTACAAAATTGCTTGCCTCCAATGACTTTAGAAGGATCTGACAAACCTTTGAAGCCATTATTGTGAGCAGATCTAAGTGCACCAAGTGCACACTCACAAATATATAAATGCATACATACATACACACACCCCCATGCAATTCAAGCAAGGTCCTGTAGATCACACTCAAGGTCAGACCAGATTGCTGTCTGGACTAAAATTACATTAATTTGAAGCAAACCAGAACTGATATTATCTTCTTTAAATCCACCTTCTTTTCTTTGAACGCTAGCATGTAATTTGTTGATGTCTGTGATGAGCTCAGGTAGACAAATGGCGGCATAGGACAATACTCATTTTCTTTCATTCATTTTTTAATTCAAGATAGAGCACAATATGAAACAGCAGATCTGTGTGCTTGAATTGGACGTTGCTTTGGACTACCACACAAAGTGACATAAAAGGCCAGGGCAGGACAGACTTGAGTAGTTATAACCACAAACCACTTTATCCTGTATGAGGAAGGTCTGAGAAAAAAAATTTCTTTCCTGGTTATTATCGATCTGTTAAAAAACACAAACCACTAAAAGTTTGTGGCTTATGGTTGAAGTGGCTTTTAGAAATGAAAGTCGGAAAGCCAAGAAAAAGAAACACTGCTCACAGAATGCGGGCCCTATGTGTCCTAATGTGGGACACTGCTTAATGTGGGATACTTAAGCTTCAGCTCTCTCCTAAACCAATGAATGCCAGCAAAGCTGTGCTGTCGTGTGATCAAAGTATATAATAATATTTATATACTTTGAGTTTACCTTGTTGGCTTAACATTGTAATACACTACAGAAGTCCAAATACAAAAAAGTGTCCCACATTAGGGCATTACACACTACACTTTTCACAAATTTCACAAAAACAAATAGATGTTGAATTTACTATTATCTAAAAAATAGTTTTTATCCCTTCATAAAAAAACCACTTTATTTTAGCAACTTAACGCAGCTTTGATGATAACTGTTAATTTAACTGCCCATACAGTACATAGTGATTTATGCTTGATGTTCTGTAGCTCTACGGGATGCTAAACAGATCATGTGAAACAAGTTAATGTTATTGTTTGCTTTTCCTCATTATGTCTGTGCTGTAATGTCTTAATTTTCAATATAAAATCTCACTGCAGCTGAGTGAAGATCGGAGAACGTTCTGTATTAATGAACACATATTTATGGTGATCTGTGGGTGGGCTTGTTTGGTATATGCTATGCACAGATGGAACACAATAGAAAATTATTACAGCATTAACTGGACCAGACAGTCTTCGTGCTTTTAATAGGTTCACAGTAGGCATGTGGCGTTTACATTACAAATTGTTATCATATGGCCAACATATATATGAAAGGGACATGCACCATGAATCCATCAACATGTTTTTGTAACCTTAATACTGATGCCATTCTGGTATTAGAACACAGAACTTCCCACAATTCAGTGTGTTAACATAAAACAAGGACATCACAAAGTAGTGCAGACCACAGACCCTGAGGACATCTTCCTTTAAAAATAGCCATGTGACTCCCTGTGATGTTCTGCTCAGGGCTGTTTGCATCCCACAGCATACATTTGCATATAAACATGAGAATGATTACTGCATACTGGCCTGCAGTTAGAGGGTATAGTAGGCAGAAATGTTCCATATAGAATCTGCAAACACTGAAATTAGCTTTACTCCATTATTTTAGCAAACCTTGTGTGCGCCCAAAAACAAAGGGCTGGTTTACACTGTCATTTAATGAATTTTTATTGATTGGATTGCAAAAAATCGCATATATTGTACTAAACTGTAGACTGTATTATTATCCATTTGATACAGGAATATTTGCATGCCAAAGAGTATAAATGGCAATAAATGGTAATTATTAATTTTGCAAATGCTTCAAATTACAAATTTACTATAAGTACAATCCACATGGAGAAACCTGGACTTAAATGTCTCGCTCAATAACAGTGTTGGCACAGTACAGTACCTCACAAATAACCCCTGTTGGGGTTTGAACCCGTTACCTTTGGCTTGCAAGTCTAGTTCCCAGCTGCAACAAACCCCTTAAGACAATTAAACCATTACAGTATAATTGTAAGGGTATTAAGAAGAAACTAGTCCCAGGTCAGTCACTAAGTCACACCAACCAGAATTGTCATTAGTGCTTTCAAGGCACACCCTCCTTGTTACTGGAAACTAAATGTCTCCTACAGATCGCTCTCTGTTTTCCTCTTCAGTGCTTGACACTGCTTATGCAAAGGAGTATATCTGTGAAATACCTGCTGGGACACACAGGAGAGCGTGAGTGCGGACAAATTTCAAGCGGTGTCCTCTGATGCAGGAGACACATTAATTAACACATGCTTTCATTTCAGGGCTCATTTCAGTGATCTAGCTTGGACTCACTGAACCTGTTCCTTATAATTTGTTCACATTCATAAGTCACAGTCAAATACTGCATATGCAATAATGCACGATTCATCTGATGATAGCCGTCAGATGGGGGTATGCTAAATTCATTTTCCCTAATCACCTCAATGCTTGTATGCGTCGGCATACAGGAGGTGACATTCGGTCACGAATGTGAAAACAGATACAAAAGCTTATTTTACACACATTGGGTTAAATATAATGCACAATTGTGCCCCTTCAATTGCAGCTCATTTGTAGCTCTAACTGAAACATTATTTTGCACGCATTTGCTTGTGTTTTGTGCCGGTGGGGTGGGTGCACCGGCACAATTTCAGAGCATCATTTTGAGAACATACAAGCTGATTCATTTGAATATCAAACGGTAGGTGGAATTGTATGTTTAAAACTATAATGTTCATTTCATTTTTAAAGGGGTGAGTAATTCTTCTTGGAAAAGACATTTTGAGAAACAGCTTTGAAATAAGATGACACTAAGTTATTGTTCTCTGGTTAAACAACACTTGTGAACCTGCGTGTCTATAAAAATACACAGTAACTCCAACATCTCTTCCAGGAAAGGAAGGTGGAAAAACTGAAAACATGAGCAACAAAGAGAAAGAGAAGCAGAGAAATAAAAAAAGGGCTGGTGAAATATTAAAGGCTCTCCAAGGTGTTGATATGCATTGACCTGCCATAGTCCTTGCAGTTCAAACTGTGACACTAAGTAAAAACTTCTGCCACTTTTTAAATATTAACTAAGTCAAATGTTCAGAAGCCATTGTCTCTTATGGCACTGCATGACACTTAGACATCCCAAAGACCACCTACAATAAGCACACACAGAGCTTCAGAATTCATTACACTGAGACAAAAAGCCGCTTTCAAAATCCATGTTAATACTGCAAAGGTCTCTGGGTAACCTGTGGAGGAAATGATCGAAAAGCTCGTGTGAATGGCAACTGTCAAATGTGTTATACTCGACTATCAGAATTGAACCTGAAACAAAAAAATACCGTACCAAACATACAAGCCCTGATTTTTTTGTAGTTATGTATAAAAAATGTGATAACATCCCACTGAGAATAGTGGGTTTTGCCAGTTCTTTGGGTTTTCCTAAATGATCATGTTATTTGAGGCCACTTGTAAATACACTTACAAGTGTCATTGCAAATTAAATAGCACCCGCACAGTTATTTATTACACCTGAGAGACATTTTGGAAATGACGGTTAGCATGTGCAAATTAATACTCAATGTGGCTGCTTTCAATGTTGCAATCATACACTAGGAGTACCAAGGGCGCACCTACTGTTTGTGATACTAGAAAATCTGTAAAACAAACAGAAAACACAATGTTCAATATTTCCAGCAAGCACAAGGAACATGGAAAAAGAATAAAGATCACTTGTTATCTCAACACGATCTGTGTGTCTCACACGATTTCATCATAAATCTAATGTAATGTCACAGCATAATTTTGATGCTAATTTTGTAATGCATTAAATGATGATCAGGGGATGTTGAGGTAAAAAAAATGCATATATTAAAATTAAAGTGGTCAATATATGTACTAAAACCAAACTTATATATATCAAATACACAGGACTAATTTTATGATATTTTAATAGTGCTTGTTCTGTTATTTTTGGATCAAACAGCTCCTACTGCGTGAACATCCTGCCTAACATCTGCTTTTGTGGTCTACAGGAGACAGAAAACCACCAGGAAAAATATGGAACGACACGCTGATCAAGTAAACGATGACAGAATTTTCAATTTCGGGTGAATTGTTTCTTTAAACATGTCAGAGAAGACAGAACTTATTTTCTTTTTCCAGCCAATAAAATACTCTTCTTTTCCCATCTAAAGCAAGCAAGCTCAGCCTGGTAAACAAAGCACCCAGCACGCAAGACATGCTGCATTGAGTTTGTCATTTAACTAATCCAAAATTGTTGCAAAACAACTAATACGGCCTCATCCATCTTTATCACACAACAATATACAACTCAACAGCTGTGAATGTAATGACTGCTGATAATACTGCTGGTCTCCATGATTATGAAAATCACTGAAAGCTCTTCAGAAAATTAATTGCTTCAGCAGAAGCGCTTCCTGTCAGGTACAGCGGTGTTGAAGCAGGTATTCTATAATGTTACATTTTAAAAGATGTATGTGAAGCACAACACACGTATATAGACATAAGGGTTTCTATACTGTACAAACTCTATATTCTATCCCCCCAAACTATCCCTACCTTTAACCCTAATCATCACAGACAGCTTTGTTTTAGAGTTCTAAAATGTTCATTATGTATGATTTATAAGCTCGTTTCCTCAAGGGGACCTAAAAATATCCCTGCAAGGTCAAAATTAACTGGTATTACACTTGTGTAACATAATGCAGTTATGTTAAGACCACACACACACACCTTTGCTCCTCTCTCTACTTCTTTATATAATAATTGTTTCTCATTTCCCCTATTGGCCAGAACTGTCTGACAGTAGAGAATGATGGGGTATGACAGTGTGAAATGACGATTCTTTTGCTTGTACCTGTGAGACTGAAGTCACCATTGTAGTCACTGTAAGACCTAATTCAATCCTTCAATCACGGGCCTGGAACATTTTTATGGGTGGGTCCCATTCCTCCAGGCAAAATGAACAGGGTAACAGAGCTATATATATATATTGCTGGATTTATATTCATCTCTATTATTCGATGAATAGCTGCTGCTATGATCAATTGAAATGGCACATAAACATCTCGGTTTAATAAAATCCCATTTGCTGTCTGCTTTGCACAGGTGGTGCGATGGTTATTGCACCAGGCAAATTTGTGAATAGGCGATGGTGCAATCTAAAAAATGGGAAATATCACCTGCCCATTGTAGAACCTTTATTTCAAAGAGCGCAAGACTAAGAGGATAAGATGTAAAAAAACAACAACACAATGATAACACTAAAAGATGTAACATAGATAGCGTCGACAAATGTATCTCACAAAGCCACAGGCAGAGTGGTTATGCCTTGATTTGAATAAAAATGCAGAGAGATGTAGGATTTGTTAAGTTTATGAAGTGGTGCTACATTTTCTTTTCCCTTTCTTCTTTCATTTCCTGAAATTGTGATTAGACCAAGAGACAGAAATTTATGGTAAAGCAGAAGCACTGTAGAGAGTTCAGATGAGTCAGGGTGGAAAATGTCAAGATAAAAAATGGAATATCCTGAGGTGGAGTGGTCTCTTTCTCTCTCCCATCTCAAACACACACCTTCTCTCTGTCTCTATCATTGCCATTTTCCAAATCTCTTACTCACACACACACACACAGAGGGAAAAGTGGTAGAAATAATCTAAGATAGGCTGGCTGCAAGCGCACACACACAAACTCACACGCTTGGTAACCCCCCCGAGTAGAGCTGACAAGATCAAACTGGACTTCAGAGAGTTTCATTCTCTCTTTCAAACCCCTGTTCCCTCACTCTTCCTGTCTCGCTCACCCAACCCTGCCTTCATAACAAGTCTCTACAGCACTGCTTTTAGAAGAAAGCACAGCAATTGTACCCTGACAAACACTCCTCCATCTTGTCTCTAGCACAACATGAAAAGAGAGTGTATGTTTACAGTGAGGCCCAAGCTGACCGCAGTCATGAGAGCTGCTTATGAAAGCACAGGCACTTAAAGAAACATCATGCTTTGTCATGCTTAGGGTAGCAGAGGTTAAGTGTGGCAAATAACTTCTCTGCAGAGAATGTTCTTAATGCAGATATGCGTCTTGCTGCCTGGAAAAGCGCCTTGCCGTGTTTAATGACCTTAACGGTGCTATAGGTGATGTTACCAGGTTTAGTTAGGTTA
This sequence comes from Yasuhikotakia modesta, assembly GCA_036877545.1. Lineage (NCBI taxonomy): Eukaryota > Metazoa > Chordata > Actinopteri > Cypriniformes > Botiidae > Yasuhikotakia > Yasuhikotakia modesta. The sequence continues at coordinate 21,128 of JBAJNP010001666.1, forward strand.
AATTGAATACGCCTCCTCATTTAAAAAATTTGCCATTTAAAAGCACCCATCTTAACCTGGGGTCATTCTAACACTGGGTTTAAAATTAATGAATTATTTAACATTTGTGTTTTCACATTTGTAAATAATGGATTTATGGTCCTATGTTTATGAGGTCAATGACTTTGATTGCCCCAAAATAGCTCTTATTTGCATATTAATAAATTCATTTCAGACATGTGACATGCATTTAATAAATGCTAATAAACATTTTATTGGAAATTTTGCCACAATTCTGAACTGGCTGTTTTAAGCCCCTTTAAAACGCATATAATAATAATATATTATAATATTTAAAAAAGAGAATTAACAGGGTTTAGAAAAAGCATTACAGGATAGAATATACAGTCGGTACGGTCTTAAAACTATTATGTCTATGGAACATCCCCATAAAACATGTAAACACAATGTGTGTGTATATGTATGCTTATCAGTACTTGAAAACATTAGTGGAGCGAGTGTTGCTACATAATCTGTCATAATCAAATGAGATGACACATCAATAATACAGACATCAGTGTTTCATAGCTGCCATCATTAAAAACATGGCCCGCCATTCACCTTAAGCCTATATTAAAAAGCCAACAAATGCAGTTTTATGTCTCAACCACACTGCCATGTTTCTGAGAGCTGTCTGAATCTCTGATCATCTGCAGTCACACAATCATCCATGTACTCTGAGGTCTCTTCGCTGGAATCTGCTTATTACAGGATACACACACACAGCTGACAATCCAATAAAAATGATTTTTCAAGCACTGCTGCTCATTGACCATGTTGCTTGCAGAGCCCACAGATGGCCTGTCATTTATAAATGCGTCAATTATGATGTGATTTCCCATAACATTGGCTAATGCTGTTCCAAAAGTATCTTTAAATAAGTCACGCAGATGTTGAAAATCCAAATCGAAGCAGGTGTTTACATCCATAATGTCTTGGCTTTTTGTTCTAGATCTTTGCTGGTAAAAAGAGGCAGTTCCTTTTAGAGAAGTGAAATATGGAGAAAGGCATTTTAAGTTTGTCGGTGCTTTATCCCAAACGCATATTTACACAGCATATATTCGGTTGTGAGACTGTAACAAATAACCACCAGGGGCAGTGTGAGAGGTAAGATATATAAAAATCCCAAATTGCTTTGTCACTGCTTTTATCACATCTTGCAGTAGACTTCTCCTATCTGCCATCACCTCAGGGGAGAAACCTCAGGTACATTATCCAGACATGAATCATAAACGTCCACATTAATATACATTTAGATTCCATTCAGAACCCATAAGGACGTCTTACTTTTTATTCTTTGCTTTGTTTTTCTTCTCTATAGCTTATGAGTAATTACGGTGGATTTTAATGGGGTATTTCAGATTGGAAGGAGAATTGTGTGATTTAGGCTCCACGTTCAAAAAGATTCTGCCCTCCTTCCACACATCTTAAATCTACCACAGCTTCAGAAGCTTTAGAAAACCAAAAAAGAAAAGACTGAACGAATGGAATAAGGAGAAATATGATACACAAAACATTTGTGCTAAAGGCAACAAAGCGCTGAAGCATAAAACAACATTATAGAAAAATATGGTATAATTTCTCTTTCTTTAAATGCTGAATTTTTTAAACACTGAAAACAACGTCAAATGTTTGTTTAAGAGGCCATTTAGTGCGGTCATTACTTGATGTTTGCCTAAGGTTGGATGGCAAAAAAACAAGAGAGCATGAAATTTGAAAGTTTCATCCTATTGAAGCATAAAGTGCATATGCCTCAGGATTAATGATTCACAAGCACAATTAAAAGGCCTGAAAGACTAGAGATGCTTAATTGTGTTTTAGAATGACAAAGACGTCAGAACCATTAGTGAGAAAAGGTTAATTTCTGAACTGTGTCTAACAGCTTCTTTGCTTTACTGCGATACATAGAGTATCAATATAACAGTGAAGATGAAAAGCCAAGGCTTAAATTTGCTTTCTATTGAAGCAAAGCCATATTTTTGCACAAGGAGAGATGCACAGCTACATTTCAACAAGAGGCCTTAAATTTTCTGTCTAAAAGGAAGACCTGCTTTTCTGATGGAGCAGCAGTGGTGTGACAGGAATAACAGTAAATCATGCTGGTGCTTTTCTGGTAACTGGATTGGAAATTGAATGTAATGTAATCACTGTTCCTCTATGTACCATGTGCTGCGAGTGCTTTTTTACTGTACACTGAAATATACAGTTTTTTTCTTGAATTACTTTTTACTTTGAAGTTTTTTCAAGGGCAGTTTCTGCACTGATGTTTGTACTGTCAGAAAAAATTTCACCTTCTAAAAAAAAGAATAAAAAATAAGAATAAGGAGTTGATGAAATTATGCAAGCTAATATGCATAAAAAAACGTACAATGTTGCATTGGTATTGCATTGATTTTCTAAATAAATACAAAAAACTAAGTCCTGCCTCTACCATGAATAATGGATTTGTTTGCTATATTTTACCTCATGCCATTTCTGACAGACAAATATTTTATTTAAATATGTGTCATCTCAATTGCAGGTGGGGGAGTTATTTGAGGCATTGGATTGTGTTTCTCACCAGATGGCTGTAGTGTTAACAACAACACGCTTTTAATAGCTAATACTCAAGGTACAGTGTTCTGCTAGATAGTTAAATAAGGAATAAAACGTAAGCAGTCACTAAAATTAGCCTGCTTGCCTTGTAAATATGTTATTTTTCTATTTTACCACTCTGAAATGTTGTGAACGTACTATAGAGGGCGTTCTCTGTGCTGTCTATGTTGTATGGACACACACACATTCACACACATACATACACACACACAAACACACACACACACACACACACACACATACACTTGAGATACTAGGAGTGTCTACATCTTCATCTTTCCATCTGGTTAAGTTCCAAGTGGCTTGTTTGTGGTTGATCTGCAGTGACAGATGCTTCTCACTGCATCCATACAGTATGTGACAGACATATGCAAAGAGGCTTTTTCTGAAAACATACATGTACAGTATATACAGAATGACACACACACAGACAACACAATCTCCATGTTGCTTTCCTTAAGGGTACAAGTTCCAATGCTTTAAAACCAGTTTTGTGTTCCCTAAAAAAATCATACATCTCTTTATTGTGAGGAGACATTGATTACAAGCTTTCAAATAATAAAAAAATTAAATCCTGAATAGAAGTTTTAAAAAATTTAGAATTTACTATTTGTCCTTTTTTCTTAAATCCACTATCAAAATCTTCATAAATTCAGGTTCCCCTCTCTCTGGAGTTGTTATAAAAGTGCTGTACTTTTGTCACAGCAGGGAAGAAGTTGATCTACAGTTGATCGTTTCACAGTCAGGTAAAGTTTTGCCTCTGAGGGCAAAAGAAGCATTGGCAAGTTTTCAAACATCACAATACTATTTCAGTGCTAAATCACGTACTGTAGTTACAGCCAACTCTACTGCTGGCCCCTCCAGGGCCCCGGAACTTTTTTAATCTAATTAAAACAGGCCGAGAGACGAGATGAAAGATAAGGTCGCCACTGGGAAATGAAGGAAGTGCTTTGCCAATGTGGACCTTGTCCTCAGCATCCACAACATTAGTTATCAGGCACTGAGCATGTGCGTGTAAAGCAGGGACTGAGCCACCAACCGTCTGACATCTTTGGAGAGCGAGTGGGACTCACTGTCAGTGGGTTGAGTCTGTGTGACTGACAGGGTAATTAATCACACAGTCTGGACAGAGCAAAACCGCAAGAAGGAAACATTCCATCTTTAAGCAGTAAAACATTTGTTGTTCACAATAAAAAACAAAAAAATGTTTGGCAGTATGTGACCATAGATCATTTATAAGCTTAAGCTAACACTTATTATTGTTGTGACACTTCTAACTTTGTACATCTGTTTCAAATTCAGAATTACTAGCTGTTTGGTGGTGCTGAGAAGACCAGCACAGTTCTGCTACTATTGTTTATGCTGGTGAAGCAGCACAGTCATGTTGAAATTTCTCATTAACCAGCATTTCTAATGAAGCTGGTTGACAAAGGGCTGCATCCAAATCACCACATACTTATGTTTATTGAGCAGTTAGGCTGGTCTTTAGATTTGTGAGAGGAATATTAGCAGTTCTTTGGCATTGTTGTGCACTCCTCAGAAAGTCACATGAACTTTTGTAGAGATTCAAGAACAATTAGTTTTTAGTGTGAAACCATTCATGTTGAAAGGCTATCAAAATTAAATAAAAGCTGTTGTTGTTGGTTACTCAGTAATTGACCTAGGACCTTATGACACTGCGTTGAAGAAAACTGCAACCCCCAGTATTTTAATGAGGCAGTGAGGCTTTATCTCTGTTCAGGAACTCATTAATTCATGGCTGGCATTACCTGCACATTTCTGAGCTGCTCATTTTATTTAGACTTTGTTTAGCCATCGTCAGAGAATACAGGACCCATATATTTCATCAGTTCCAGCTCCCAAGTCCCCTGATTATCATGTCCTGTGCTTAAAACCATAAATAGAAGCTCTTTTCTCCTTAAGAACAACATGTTCAGTGAGCTAAAGAAAACTTTTCTGTTTACTGTGGGTCCAAGCAAGCTTTATCCATTAACTGTGCTTTAAACATAGTTTTAAAACCTATTATGGGATGACAGCTTTAGTACACACTGACACGGCTTGAATAAATAAGTGAATAAATAAACTCTTTCTATGAATTGATATAGAGAAAAGCTTTTAAAGGTCAGTGCCAACATTCTGTCTTTATATCCCTCTCTCATTGCAGAATGTACAATTTTGTTTGTTTATGAGAAAATATTATTAAAAAAGATGAACATGTACAGCCGAACTCATCAGTAAGAGAAGGTCTTGAATTTTGATGCTTTATGCAGCATTTTCCTGTTATTCTTTTTCAAACACGTGTGTTGTTGACATTCTGAGATGGTTCATGCTCTTCATTTCCACATGCTCATGCCTGGATGAAAATGACATGCAGTAACAAATATCTCGGAGGCAAGAGACATCACAGAATATTCAGACAAAATGAGAACACTGTGGAAAAAGGGTAATAGTGTGTCATGAGCTTTATAACCCTGTGCTGTTTTGTTTCGAGAGAGGACATCAGGAAACACATCGGCCTATAAAGCTGCCGCCACAGGCCCTCATTAAAGTTTCCTGTGTGGTGGATGCACCCAGTGGGCTTTAATAGTTTCCTTTTTTATCTGTTTACAGAGCTATACTGCTGCTGACAAAGATGAATCTGATGTTTCTGAAGTTTTAGTAGATTATGCGTATACATCCAACTATATATAGCATGGTATAAGTAATGTATAATGTATCCAAGCTTTAATAGGGCAGTACTGCTCCTCAATTTTTAATAAACAGGCTTAAAAGAAACACAGAGGAGAATCTTTTGGGATGCTGTGAAGCTCTCATAACAGAGATGATATTGCATGATTTCAACAGGCATGATCATTTCACATGCTGAAGATGTGGGAAGCATCAAAGCTGTTGTATACACAAACCATTTCAACACAGCTGCAGTCAAAAAGTGTTTTTGAATGAAAGTAGCAGCTAGATTTACGATAATCTTAAGGTGAGGTTTAGAATAATGCCTGCAACCATAGCGACACAGCAAATAGCTGTTATATTTTTTCTTTCTGCTCAACCTCAACTATAATACCCACATTTTCTGCCATTTTTCATAAACTAAGACAGGCTGACAGCTCTAACATTACAAAACTGACAGCAAAGATTACCTGCAAAGCTCACAATTCAGGTAATATAACTATCAATGACGCACTTCAAGTCAATGTTCACAGTTACATTAAAACAGCACATATCTGTTAATTCTGCTATAACTCCCTGTAAATTAAAGGAACTCAGTTTGGTAATAAAAACACTGTCAATCTCTTTCAAAATGTGTCAACAGAAATTGCCACTCTAAACAGATTTAACCAATGAATTCCGCTGCTGTGTAAACAGCCAATCAGAAAGGACAAACTAAGACACAATAAGATTACACATGTATTAAAATGTTTTAAGCTGATTATTGTTGTGATTACTGATGACAGCATGAATGTCATCTGGTCACCACCTGTTCGAGTTTATCGTGAGAAAATGTCTAAACTCCATTACAATGCTGTCTAAGTTGGTTTCATATAGCTATAAATATGCATATACAAATACACTGTGTATATATGTGACTGTACGCAGGCTTTTTGGGTATTTCCTGTCACTTCTCAAATGAATGAACCTCATAACAGAAGAGTCATAGCCAATTCTCTTCCACTTGCCTGTCGGGTAAAGAAATTGCTGATGCTCCAGATTTCCAAGGTAAAGAGAAGATTAATTGTTGACTGCTGGTGTTCTGCTCCATACAGATTTAAACTCAAGATAAAGAAGTGCTTTGTTCATGTCAGATTTAGTTCTCTATGTGATAAGCACAATGTAAGCCATTAATAGTATATCAGTGTTATGAAGGTTTCAACGTTTGGGATGCTTTTACTTGTCAAAGTGAAAGGGATTTATTGGTGCCCTGCCTCTGGGTTAAACGTGTGTCAAGAATACACATCACAATAAATGAAAACTACCTTCATCTTCTTCAGCTTTATTGCAGATAATTGTATCTGCGGCCATCAAGGGCCAAATAAAGTGTCAAATAAGGGAAAAGGAGATGATGGGGTCTGTTTCTGAGGTAAAAAAAATAAAAAATCTGAAAAACAGATGACCTCAGCAAAAGTCTCCATTTGTTCTCCAACCTGACTATTGTCTCTGAAAAACAACTGAGATTTTCTATGGGAAAAACCCATTTCAAATCAGTCCAATGTCCTGGTTAACAAAGAACTACAGTAAGACTTAGAAACCAGAAAATGAAGAACACACATTTACAGGAATAAATGTTGACTGATAATCTCACATTTTTGGGAAAGCAAATGCTGACCCTGCAGCAACTTTCACCAGTATTGATTTACCAAGTTTTCAGCACATACGAGCAAGACAAATGCAAACAGCTCCGTGTACCTTTGGTGATCATTATAAATCTGCTCAGATACAAAGAGCTGTAGGTCAGATTGTTCTGCACAATCATGTCAAATAACTCTAGTCAAACAAACTGAAATAGCAATATGCATTCAAATATCAAATGTTTAACATAACACTGAGCAAATGGCCAATAAAAGGTAATTCATCTACAATCACAAGTTCAGATTGGATTGGATTGATTTTGTATGAGGAAAGTTAATTAAATTAACAATTCAGTATCTTGCACAAGAGAACATTTGGGCTAATAAATCCTTTCCTACTCATTATGTATAACACAACAACCATAAACAGTTGCCTGTATGTTTGTCAATGGAACAAGACACTGAGTTTGACTGATGAGATTTTTCTCTTTTCTTGGTTACTTAGCTAATTAGCTAACACATTGTCAAACATGGCATGCAATGGCTTTACTCCACACAGTCAACATAACAGCAGAAGTCAGTGGAAAATCTAATGGCATAACCAAAGTGTAAGTCTTTTAAAAAATAAATACTGCAGTGGAACATCAGATTGCTTCAAGACAGATCAGAACACTAACGTCTTACGCCACCCTTTAAACTAATTTATAATGGTCACAGACGTTCTATTTTTGTGCACATTGCATGCAGACACATTCTGGCTGCAACTGCTAGCCACAGCCCCGAGCCACTGCTGCGATGCTGCTTGAGTTTGTTAGTGGCACATATGATTTCTGCCACACTTTTTAGGTGCAGTTGGCAGGGCATCTTTCCCTGTTGCTTTCCCTGTTAAACATTTAGCTTATCCAAACTGACTAATAGGCAATTCTTTCCCTCCCCAATAACACGCACATATACACAAAATGTGTGCCAGTTTCTTATTTACTGCCTATTTTCCAAATGCCACATTTGTTTCTGTTTACAACAAGGACTGAAGCCATCAGCTGTGAAACATTGTTCAGATGGGCTTCACCCCCGGGTGAGTTGCAGCGGTAGAATATGGTTCTACATCCACGTTTGTCTTTGCGGGTCAGATGTGTTGTTCTCCAGCTTGCCTCTTTCATCACACTGGTTAACACTGATAAGATGAAGAGAAATCACATCCTCAAACCCAGGGTGAGATTTATATGGTCACATTTAGCATCTTTTTCCCACTCTGGCCCAAATCTGACCCTCAGCCACCGCAGTCCCACTCCGGCTCTGTCTTAAATGGTGGACTTGATGTGAACTTATGGTGTTGCAAACAAAAAGACTAATGAAACAAGCAGCACTGCAGCAAAATCATTTTCCAATTTAGCACTTTGTCTTGTTTAAAATGTTCTTAAAGCCTACAAAAATAAAAAAAATGTTAAACTTAAGATAAAACTAGGTAAATTTACATGAAAAGCAAATATGCTAAAATATATAATATATTGTTTTCAGATACATCTAACAAAATGTCTTTTTTGTTTACAAGAATCCTAATTAAGTAAAAAAAACTTAATTCAAAGAAAAATACAAAAGAAATATATTATTATGACTAAATATTACAAAAAAAACAAACTTGTATTACATTTGAAAAAGTACCATACATACTTTAAAAGCAATACCACGTTTACATCAAGTACACCACAGAGGATGTTCATTTAGGTTCATTTGTGTTTTTTGATTGTATAGCACTAAGAATTTCTAACATTATTGTGAAAACGTCTAATTGTAACTTTAGCATTTCTACTGAAGACTCCCATTAGCACATATCTGGGTGATTTGTGATACATTAACAAGTCATTTTATTTAGGTCTCTACATTAAAGCATAATAAGCATCATATAAGCCTCCTTGCTGTATCTCCACTTCCTCCCCAGAGCCACAGGAAGCTCAGTCCACCACAAGCTTCTACACTGCACCACTCTGCTCAACAGATGTCAGAGGTCAAACCAGAGGCTCCCATGGTGTAGGTGTGCCATTCTGACCCGTAGCATGTGTGTTTGTAGCATTAGCATACTCCCCCAGGACTCCAGGGGCAGTTCCGGGGTCAGTGAATATTCAGAATTTAGCCTAGACCTCTGTGAATGCAGACAGGCTTGAGCAGGTTATAACTTTTGATGTAGTATTAGAATATGATATAACCCATAATAAATGTTATGTGGTGTTTTTAAAGTGAATCTTTTATGAAGTAAATCTATCAACATTACTGGAGATGAATCTTAAAAAGTTCCACCAACTTCAGTCTCAACCCTCAGGCATAGTCAGAGTTCAGAAAATGTTTCGGAAAATGCTACATATTTATAAAAAAAAAAAACTCAACAATTTTGACTTTTTTTGGCTTTAGTCTGAAGGTCACTTCCTGATCATTTGATGTCATTGACTTGCTGGGTGTTTTAAGTTTGTTTAGAAGTTATCAAGCTGCAAAAGAAACATCTAAGAAAACAAAAAAATGCTGGATTAGTCAGTGAGGTCTGTGATGTTCATTAAATTATAAAATTAATTATTGGTTATGAGTTTATTGAGAACTCCAAGATGCCTTGACTTGCTTCAAGCACAACTATACATAATGATGTATGTGATGTATATCTGGTGCCTACTTATTTCTAGACCTGGATGGAAAGCAGCCTTAATCACAAAATCACAAATGTTTAACGTCTAACAGTCTATAGTAACGTCACAACAGAATGCCTATTGTTACACGCTTTTACTGTACTACTTAAAAGCTGAAATTTGCTGATAGGGTCAACATTTTGTTGCTCATCAAAAGTCTGACTTGTCATTGTTATAAAATAAAATAGTAACATTTAGCAATTAGACGTAAAGGCAAGATGATTAATAAACATTACTCAGAGGTTACGCCCCCCTGTGCGTGATTCCCTGAATGTAAAACTTCCTCAAACTTCCCTTTCCCCTCCATACTCTCAGATATGGCATCACACACTGTAAAATTCAATGAAATATGTATTTATCTGCCTTTTCGCTCCCTCTTGTAGAGGTCTGGTGTTCGCACACGATGATCCTGACCATTTCTCAGGGACTGAGAGCTCATGGTGGGCTGTGTCTGCTCTCCAGAGTGTCCCCTGATGTTTGAAGTGGCTGACTGTGCGCTAAAAGGGTGAGACTAAAAAGAACCAAGAGATTCTGTCCCACTGTGACACAAGCTGCTGCCACACAACAATGGATATGCATTTCCCTGTCCCTCCCCATGCACAGAGACATATATGCCACCTGTCCTATCACTGATGTCTTAATTGTCAGCAGGAGAGAGAGAGACAGAGTGAGAGCAAGAGAGAGAGAGGTGACATGTACAGTGGGGTCTCATGCAGTCTGCCCACAATAACAGTGCATAACACATGCTGTTTGTGCCTGTGTATGTTCAGGTTTGTGTTAATCTCTGATTGTCTGCGTACTCAGTTTCAGACTTTTGACTTAACATACAGTGTTTAGCTTCATCCGGTTTAGACACGGGGGGAGTGGGGGTTGTGTTGACTAACATGTGAAACAACTAATTACATCTCATTTTTTGTGACATACAGGGAGGGAAAATCTGTTATCAATGAAACAGCAATAATAAACCACAGTGCAACAAATCTGTAGCTCATTAAAACTGCTGCTCTGATCTCTTCTAAAGGTTACTCAGACAGCACTGAGGAAATAAGCAGAAAATCTGTCTAGACTGTGGTAAAAATGTTTCATTCTAAAGTAAAACTAACAATCTCTTCACAAACATAACTGAGCATGGAGATTCTTAAGATATATATATATATTCCTGAAAAAAAAAACACAAACCTAAGTCTAACAGAATAACATTATTTGTATTTAATTTTAATTATTACATTTGTATTATTTGTAAGTAAAATATACACATTGTTTTTTGTTGTCATTAAAGGTGAATTAATGCAGACAGAAATAATCTGTCCTCTTGTGTCCTGTAAGCAGTTGTGGACATGTTTGCCTGCACTGACGCATTCACAAGCACAGTATAAACCTGACCCAGTTCCATCCAACACAATGCTGTCTCTTCTTCCTGCACATACACGGCACAGACACACACACACCAGTGCATCAATAAATCATAAACAAGAAATAAATTAAACATTAATTCCAAGCTTGTGGAGAACCTCTCACAGTTGGCCAACAGCAGCATCTCTTACTCTGACGGCTATCCGGCTTGACTTAATTAGCATCCTCATATTTCCAATGAACAAACAAAGGAAGTGAAAAGTTGCATAAGGAGGCAGCATGAGAACAGGACACTAAGTAGGTTACACCCCTCTTTTGGGTCAAACTACCACAGTTAGAGTCCTAATCACAAACCAGTAAGGTACTGTAGAGGGAAGGGGGGAAATAAAAGAAGTGCAGAAATAAATACTAAATACTGGTAACTGGTAAATACCGGTTATGTCTGCTGGACATAACCAGTCTTTATTGGTCCATTCATACCACAACACTAAACGCTTTGTTCTCTTTATACAATATCTGATTTACCAAACTAATTCAGAGCCGGCCTACCCTTGCATGAGTCTGTGCTTTTCTGTGGTCTTTTAAATGACTGTGTATTCATTGAAATACATTGAGTCTTTGAAAAAGAACCTGTCAGAAGTTGCATGCAAAGTCACCCTGTACACTAACCAACTCCGGAGTATTTCATGTGGCAACATCAGACTGGAAACCAAATGATTTTCTGACATGATTTATTGTAACTCCTGATTAGCTGTCTGGGTATCTGATATGTTAAAGAAAGATATGCATAATGCAGTGATGCAGTCGATCGCTTGTGGCCAGCGGGGCTAAATTAATTTATTAGACATTTCACATCACAGAGGCAAATGAAACCAAAATGACAAATTAAATGTCAACAGTTTTAGACTGGACAAAGACCCAACACAAACATGGTCTGTATAGTCGTATGTAGTCTTTAATAGCAATTAACAGAGGACAGAAAAACAACCAAGCAAAACAAGTCACAGTTGTATACCAATACAGCTAATTTCTTTTAATTAAAAGTGTGTAAGATGGTAGTTGACATTTTCAATCTCCCCAATGAGTGAGTCTTTGGCTGACTCATCTGGAATTATTAAACTTGTAACAGAAGCCTTAGACTGTGCAGAGTGTGTTGTTGGCTGCTGTCAAGACGTGATGTTGACATCATGATTTTTCAACAGGAGCAGACCTTAATCTCCATGAAAGTCATGCACTCACTTTTGAAACCTCTCACTCAATTTACCCTTATTTTCATCCTTATAAATGTACTAACAACTTCAATAATAACCCTAGCATCTCTGTTTCTACAAAATCTCTCTCTCTCTCTTGCTCACTTATATGTTCAGCACACACCTTACCAAATAGAACCGGAAAGCAAAATAATAAGTGAAAAGACCCAGTTTTAAGGCTTTTAAATATTGAAATAATTCATGTTCTACTGGTTTAGTTCTTGGGAAATTACTCCTCATTTTCAATAATTATGGCTTGCGTGCTTGTGAATTGACAGAGAATTATTAGGAAATAAAAGCTTATTTCCCCTAAAGAAGTTGTTTCTTATGTCATACCAATTATTTGCAGATGATGTCATTAAGACGCTTCCCTTGTCCTGCAAGGGATCACAAAGTCTGACTTCAAATAGATGCCTTAAACAATCTTACAGACACATTTTGAGGATTTCATCATCTCACTCTAAACAAGTCAATGTTTTGACAGCCATTTAAAAATTGCCCAGACGTGAAGATTGATGCTGGTTTAAAGAGTCTGAGTAGACTGTCAGGCAAACCAATTCTTGAATATTTGTGAAACGCACTCCCGTTTTTCACTTTTGATCTAATGAAGAAGAAAAGAAAAATGTCATGTTTTACATAAATCTGCCTTGATTTGGTGGGACTTTACCTAAAGTAGCATTTTAAATGAAACAAACTGCCTACATGTATGTTAATCGATTAGCTTCTAAAATGTGTCATTACACAGAGAATTCCTTCCACTCATTTATAAAGATACTAAGCATTGCATGAATTAGATGGTAATGTCTTTCTTATTGATGGGCCTTGTTTAACACATATTTAGACATATGCGCTTAATTTTCACAATTTTTCTCTTACAATTTAAAAGTGTTTGTAGTCACATCTCACCTCTGCTATGAGCTAAGCATGGATTTCTGATCTTTTCTTTCAAGATGTTGAATATGCTACTAATTTAGTATGCAAAGGTGAAGAGGGCATCTTTGTATTGCATTGAGTTCATGTGATATTTAGCTTGAAAATCTTCAACTGAAAGACAAAAACGAAAGATGTAAAACTAAGGGTGATGTGCTCAAAGGAAAATATTGATTTGAGATGTAAGCTGCACTGTTGCCGAAGGGGACAATGAATATTTGAAGCTCATTATTTCCTGTTCAAAGCTCTAAACCTTATTGTGTACCAGACACACGTTCTTTTTACCTCAGCATATTTAATTGCCATTTGCAACCACACTAATAAACTGCCACCTTTTCTCCCTCTGCTCTGTAAATTAGACAGCAACTAAAGCTGATATAAGTTAATTGCAACAAATAAATGTGGTATTTAAAGTTGCATCACTGTTTCCTGTTTATGCTGATGATATACAGGTGTACACATATATACTCCCATAGACATATTGTATGCCTACTTACAATATGGATTTAATAGCTTTAAGTCCTCTATATAAATTCTGTGGCCACCATAGACCCAGAAAGCATTTACGCTATTGACCCAGACAGCCAAATTATTCGGGGTACATTACCTGGAAAAGTCACTTTTACCAACTCGGCTAGATTCTATCCTATTCAAAGAACTGAGTCAGACAGTCAAAAACATAAATTGGAGGATTCATACAGATAACACTAGATATCCCATAATCCATTGCATTTTGTTGACACAGACAGTTTATTCTGCAGGATATAAGCAGAATCATTTTTCTCTACATGCCTGGATTATACTTTACTCAAACATCTGTATTAATACACTACAATTACAATTATATAAAAGAAAGACAGAAAGAAAGAAAGAAAGACAGAAAGAAAGAAAGAAAGAAAGAAAGAAAGAAAGAAAGAAAGAAAGAAAGAAAGAAAGAAAGAAAGAAAGAAAGAAAAGAAAGAAAGGGTGAATGGTCTCTCAAGAGTCTCTATGATGTAACATACTGTAACTACAGCCCCAGGTTGAGACTGTAGATAGAGAAGCATACCATAGTTCATACACAAATATACACTATATCACCCCAAACAGACAAATTAAACATTGTGAAACATTGTGAAACAGCAATGAAGATCACACAATTCACCAACTGTGGGACAGGACAGCTAACATTTACTTGTATGTGGCGACAGATGAGATTTCCCACAATCCCACATTAGGGATCTAATCTTATACAGGCTATGCCATGTGGTACTGTGTCTGACCCCTGCTGGCCCTGACAAATTCATGTCTGATTACTGCACATGTCCTCCTGTGACCCCACCCATTACAAAATACAACACAAAACAACAGAAGGGAGAAACTTATTATGAATATCACTCATCAAAACTCACAGGAAGGTCAAATGGATGTGAACCCAAACAATGTGAATCACAGCAATTTTTGTGCTTTTACCCTGCAAACTGCATGCTGAACAGCTTTAAAGAATAAATGAAAGCAAAAACTAACCAGACCACGCTTAAAACACGATGGATACATAGTGACACTAAAACAGTAGCAAAGTCTGGGCCGGGATGTACACATTTTCAACCCTTGTTTTCTTAAAATCAAAGAGATTTACAATAGACTTAGGAAGTTCATCCAGCGTTCAGCAATTAAATCAGACTCTAATTAAATGGAAAGTTCATATACAACACTGTGTGCTGTTGATGAGACCCAACAGCTGCATCCATTATGTTTTGTAGCATGTGGTTGTGTAGAGTTGTTTATACAGCATCACTGGTGATTCTTATCATTTATACATGAAAAAAGTGTTTTATGTAAGTTGCTTCAAGCACTCTTGGCATAATAGATCCAACAATTTGTCTCTCCATTATTTGGGCACGAAAAGAAATGATGGGGTGTTAGGGCAGGTTGTGTGATAATCAATAATTTTCTCTCATAGATTCTGACCGTTATTGCGGCACCTTGCAAGAACCCATTACAGAGACCTAATGCATCTTGAGGGGACCATGCCTGCCTTGATGCATGACTCCTTATTTTAACTGTACCAGAATTATTACACTGCTACTCAGTCTCAGTAGTTTCCTCTACTTTTGGAGGTATTTGGGGAAATAAATCTATATCAGCTCTGTGTCATTTTGTAATGAGTGTTCCTACTTCTGTATATTTATGCATGTTTATGCAAAGGGGTAAGACAGTGAATATACATCTTTGAACAACAGTCCACAAAGGCTTTAAAAGCTTTAAAATGGAAATGCTGTTCAAACAAAGATTGATCAGTTTGTTTGCGGCTGTACGCTGATGTTTCAGAATAAATTATGCAGGCTTATTGCATTTATCAAAGCTACCCAAAAATAAAAACATGTCAAAGATTGCAGTACTCACCACATGGAAAAGAGATCTTCCCATTGGCCATTGCTCTCTATAAAGGGCCTTTTCCTCAGGGTTTAGCTTTCAAATCTGCAAAAAAAACCAAAATAAAAGTTTAATCCAGACCTAAAAAACATGGAAGTAAACAAAACAAACACACAGTCAATAACCTGGGACCCTTAGAACACACACACCATTATAAATGTGAAAAAAAAACCTTTATTTGTTTCAATGCTCTATGCAAACCCTGTGTTCCAAGCTTTACCAGTAATCTCTAGGGCTTGGGTTTCATATGCTCTTCCAGCAAATTGTCGTCCAAACCACAACGAAACCTTTGCGGAATCAATACCATGTAATATGTACAAATCCTAACATGAAAAAAGAGGCTTTACCTTTTCACTTCCTCTATCCCCTTACGGAATATACGGAATGCCCTCTATGACATAGGACATTGTTCTTTTTATTCAAAACCCCAGGAGCTCACAATGAAGAGTCGGAATATCTATATCTCTATCACACTTTACTTCTGCTCTTCCCTGTGTGAAAATCACTTTATTGTGACAGTATTTCCTTCTCTTTCTTGCTCTGTCTGAAGAGACACTAATGAGTCTCTCCAAACAGGCCTAGCAAAAGACAGAGAAAAGGTGATTATGCAAACACCAGTCCTGAATTGCTAATGAAAGCTGTGGAACATGGACAAGGCAACTGGAGTAATGAAAGAAAGAGAGGGAAAAGAAAGTTTGTTTCTGGAGTCTCTTGTAAAATCAGTCTTGACACTGAGTGCTATTAGTAGCCCATTAAGCAGTTCAAGGACAATAGCTATCCCCCGTTTGATCATTTATCCCCAGATCCCGTCGTTATGCTCAGTGCCTAGAATCCAGACAGCCCGGGAATATCAATGGCCTTGCTGAGGAAGAGGGCAAACTGGACAAAATGAGTCCTCAAGGATCCATTTAAACTCTGCAAATCATCAATTATTATTCCATAGGGTTGTCTTGTTTATCCTCTCCATTCATTTTTGGAGCAATAATTTTGTTGTGCTTAAACATAATGGAGAAAGTTCTGATAGTATGTGAAAGATTTCTAAACCAGATGTGGAAAAATCTGTGATATGAATTCATGTGTGTGGGTGTTACAAAATATAGAATAACAAAGCAGGACAACTCATCCTGCACAAGGTGAAATGATAATGTGTGCTTTTCCTTTCCTTTTCCTGTTCCATTAAACTTCCTGTCTGTCCATTTACTAAACACCTCAGACAGAGAACAGTCAAATTTAACTCAAACTCAAATCAATGAGAATACATTGAGTCAATTAACCTATTATTGCTCCCACAGGCATGCCAAGAAACTGATGTCCTTTATTTCAAGATGATTGGTCAAGTGTCCAGCTTTTTAAAGTGTTTACATTTATCATCATTATTCATTATCTTCTCAAACTGCTTAGCTTTTCATAAATAATAACAGAGAGCTTTAGCCTTGATAAACGAAGATTTTCTTTTTCTGAAACGATTTCATCCAATCAAAATGGTATTGAGAAACATTCAAAGACATCTGTGTGTGTTACTGAAAAGGTTCAATTGTATTAAAGAATAACATTTTCTTATAAAAAAAAGTTTCTTATAAATATTTAAAATCATCCTGTGTTAAATCTTTTCTGTAAACCAAAGACATGTACATTGGTATCTGTTCAACACTGGTCTGTCCTCTCATTGACCAATGGCCGAAGTGTTATCCATCTCATCCAATTATTCTACCCACATGGACATGTTGCTAAATCCTTTTCAATCTCATGTGCTTGATTAGTCTTCAGTTCATGCTTGATTTACCCTTTGCTGTGAATCAACCTGGGGCCTGTTGTAATGGATAACAACACACCAGTTAATCTCATCATTGTTACAATTAGTAGATTGAGTGCTCTGGTACAAATGGGAATTCCAATGGGTGCAGGAGGTGACAGGGAATAGAGAGGGTGCAGCTGACTGACGCTCCTAAGAGGCAAATCCAAACAAAGGGTTAAGCCCCAGAAAGAGCAAAAATAGAATGTTGAACACTATGCAAACTGTGCTATAATACAATGTGACATTTTAAGAGGGGAGCATCCCTCCTCCTGCGTTTAACCAGACCCCATTAGCTTGTCTTGTTAGCACTGGTCAGGTTTGATCCTGGTGGGAATAGAGTGTGTCAGTAGACTGGTCTGAAGGAGCTTGTAGCAGGGTGTGGGCAATATCTCACAGCTGGAGCAAAGGCTCAATTTCATAACGCTCCTAGGGGGGTCTGGATTACATAGAGTTAAAATACCCTGACATTTAACATCCATAAAATACCCTGGCATTTAACTTCCATAAGGCAAGGAAAAGGTTCTAGCTTTCTGCTTCTGCTTTTATGTCTTCCTTCATGAATATTTCTCAATATCCTATTTTCATACATTTCTTTCTTTGTACAGTCATGTGCAATTTCTTCCATTTTTTATAATAAAAGAAAAAATATAAAATACAACCATAATGCAACAATGTACATGCACAATCTTAAAAAGGTTTCATTCAAATAATACAGCAATAACTACACAAACATTAAACCAGTTAAGGACCCTCTAAGGTATTTAAAGAAAGCAATGCAATCCTGTTATAAAGTTCCAACAAATGTTGATCTCAATTTAAACACTTTAAATTTCCACTCTCTCCCTTTCTCTCTAAGGCTCCGTGCTTCTCATCACTTGCCTTTTCTTTTTCCAATTTTCTCCATATCTGTTTGCCCTTTTCTTTGCTCTTTGTCTCTCTGGTTTGCCAGACTCATGTTGGTAAATGAGAAGTGGCAACGCACACAGACACATGTAGAGTGTCTGCTCTCATTATTTCACAGAGTGCCGGCGCACCCCTCAGTCCTAGTACGGCACAATCCAAAACAAGAAGCACTAAGAGCAGTCATCAAATGAGCATACAAACAAACACTGAAATAATGCATAAAGAAACAATGTTATACCAAAACACAAAGGATGGGAACGAAAGGAAGAAAATTGGAAATCGATAGTGTCAGCCACAGCTTTTAAAGGACAACTTCCATAATACAGTTCCTCAGATATTAGGACTGTACAATTAATCAAACTGAAATTGAAATCTCATTAGGGCTTTGTGTGATTATTAAGGTTGCGATTTAATTAAAGGTAGTTTTCATGTGGTCTGCTTTAAAGTGAAGGGGTGGTGTTCTGTTTTGAAGTCTATTACTTACACCTCAAGCAAAGATGTGTCTCATTTAACTGATTTTTATACTAATTTCACAAAACAGTATGAGCACACTTCTAAAAATAAAGATGGCAAGAAGATTTTTGTTTCCAGAAAATCTTTTAGTCAAAGGTTCCTAAAATAATCATTTTATCCAACCTTTCAATAGCCTGTGGAACCAGGTTTTGTGTATCTTATAGCTGCACAACCTACACGTTCTCTATCTCTGAAGGTAAGCTAAAGGTCAGTTCACTTGCAGAACACTTATAATGCACTGATAAACTAACTGCTCTTCACTTTCACATTTGCATAACATTTTGACATCTACAAGTTACTACATTAAAGTAATAAGTCTAATATATGCAAAGGCATATGTTAGATATATAAATGGACAAATTAAAATCTACTCTATGCAAAAACTAAATTTGTCCATCAGTTATCTCACAATAAATTACTAAATACACTGTAATACAAGTCTAATATTTAGCATAAAATAATTAGTAAGCATCAAATTTGAATGGGATTCTAACTATGCCTTAACTGAAGTATTAACTGTTTTTCTGGCAGCAGAGCAAAACAGGACTTCATTTATAGTCAAAAGGCATTGCAGGCTTGTTTGTATTTTTTGCACATCATGTTGAGCTGTTGTTATCTGTCATCTTTAAGCCTTTATATCCACGCAGCACCACAAGATGCTAAAAGTACATTACATAAAAGTTCAAATCCCAATATTTCACAAGATGCTAAATGCAAACCATCGCAACATGACTTTTACCAAACCATGCAACCCATTTATTTATTGTCTTTATTCTTGAAAAAGGAAGCACAGTATATTATCTCCTGTTAGATCATTACATAAGCATAATGAGCTTGTTAAGGAAGCGCTAAACTATAGGCAGAGAAACAGAGCAATATTCTCTTTGCTGTGGGTTAATTAGGGTAGCATCTCTATACTAAAGCTGCATTGTCACCTGGTTTGTCTCAATTTAATTCACTGTTCATAATAAGCAATTTATTGTCTTCAAAAGTGTATATGCTTGCTTGAAAAAACATTATAATGTGAACTATTGGAAAGTCTATGTTTAGGTCCAATAATGAGTTTGATTTGCCTGCATAATACAGCAGTGGGAGGCAATTGAATGAAATTGCTGAAAAATTACACTTGCCTTTAACAGAGACTGATTTGATTTTGAAAACATTTATTGATGTTATTAATGGGAAACTCTGAGAAATGCAGTGAGTGCTGGTTGTCATCTGCCTCTTAAAAACCTCTCTGTTATTGATCTGGTGGTTATTGATTAAGTCACATTAAATTGTCCTTAAAGGCTTTTTTCACATCAATACATCAAAAGTACAATAGCAGACTTCCTATATTAGTTGTTTGCTATATACAATATTGATTTGCAAATGGAGACTATTTCTTTCATCCACATGTAATCAGTGTATAGTTCTTTGTAAACACAGAGACACTTAAAATCAATTATATCATATACAACATTTTTGGCTTGTACAAAGCCACCACCATATTAGTTTAAAAGCACAAATGTGTATTAAGATATTAAGACTTGTTTCCATAATGTATCTTGAACATTGCTAATGTATTCAAATGTAATGTATTTAAAACTTGCTGCTAAGGTAATTTAAAAACTTTTTCCTTCAGTTAAATTAGGAGCAAAATCATGCTTCCAATATCCTGTATGTGTTTGTAGAAGGCAGTAATACCTGCCATTAGCCACGGGTGCAGAATACAGAGTTACTAGTGACTGTCAGTCAGCCTCATTTGAATGTGTGTCATACTCAGACTGGGATTGTCTCACCTCTACAGAACGGCAGCCTGGCAAGTATTGCTTTCCTTTTTCCTTTTCTCTCTTCCTCACTCATGAAACTGAGGCAGCCGTGAAATATGGTCACCAGCAAATTGAGATTCATCAGGCAGACTGTCTGGCTCACTTGAATCTATATTCAATTGTGGAGCATCTGTTATGGCTGAGGCAGTTCATGACATGCTTGTATTGTGGGGGTGAAATTGTGCTTGGATAAATAAACTTATAGATATAATAAAATCTAATGAAAATATATCACAACCTCAATAACTACTGTGGCGTGAGAATCTCAAAATCGTTTTTTTGGAAGAATAAAAAAGCCAGAAAAACAACAAATCCTGAATAAGAAATGAATTTTTCAGGTGACAACTATGTCATCCATGTTTCAGTTCATTCATAAATAAGACGAAAAAGTTATTTTTAGTCAAGCCAAGAAAAGTCAAGTGGCACAGCTGGTTTTATAGGTAAAATTCACATATCCTCTTTTAAACAATGTTGACAGTATTCTTGCATTAAAACCTGAACACTTACAGGAAGTTTTTAGGATGTTGTTCTACTGTAGTTTGCTATACAGACAACTGCCCGTCCTCTGGAGAACTCATCAAAGATTGAGATGCACTTCCACCTCAGGGAAGCTGAACTAAATGAGCACACATACTGCTAAGGTAAGCACAAAAATGCCAGACTGAAAATCATGGGTGGCAGCCATGCCATCGCTAAGAGAATAGCCTCAGCTATCCTGAGGCCTGGAGGCTTATTCAGCAGAACGCAAGCTATTAAACAAAATCCCCCTCTGTGGAACCAGATTCACTGTCTAGCTGTAGATATCCACAATGTGTTTTATGCATGAAGAGATTTTATGGCAGTTTTATCCTACTTAGCCAAACTTTTGCTAATTATCAGCACCCTGTGATGTGACAGGTGAAGATGTGACACATTTGTTTGTGAAACAAGGCGCTATTCCAAACTTTGACACAAATTTAAAAAAAATATGAGCAAATGAAGACATATTCAGAACATGTTGTTTGAAAGCTTTCCTGAAATTCAGACGTGACCTTGTTTGTAGAATGCCCTTGGTTTTTTATGCATATTTCACCTCGCTCTGTATGTCTCCACACGAAACCTCATGCCAAAATGTCAAATACTTTGAACACTATCATCCATAACAAACTCAAACAAAAGTTCACACCGAGAAATGTATACTTCTTGTGCCCTTCAAAAGCACACTGGCAGATGCTTCCATTTGCACTTAACAAGACTCACAATTATGCCTAATTTGCTCACCATACTCCAAAATATGTATAGGTCATTTATATTGCTAGTCGTATTAACATGAAACTTGTCACACAGTGTATCCCTGATGACTCTTACAGGCACAATGAGCCATTACAACTTATAAGGGAGTGCATAAAAGCTAGTGCAACAATGGTCACTAAAATGACAATCAATCCACACACTTCATTTAGTTTATGTTCATCTTCACTTCTTATTTTTTAGCATCCTCCCACAATGGCACTTTAAAGGGATTTGTTTTCTTAGCACGCTAAGCCCCCACAGTCGGTCCTCCTCATTATATTAGCATCACACTTGACTGAATATTCTGAATATGATGCTAAGGAGTGGACTTGTGCAACAAAATGAGGATGGAGAACAGGCAGTGAGGGGGTTGGAGGACTGACACGACCCGTTCAATGGAGAAAACATCTCAGCGTTCCCTTTGAGTCAGTCTGACAGGATGTCATGTCAGATGTTCATGAAGAGTGGGATGTCCTTCTATGTTTGGGTACAAATTGGAGACTGTGGAGGGGCATTTCTATTTAAAGATATACGGCACTTCATATGGATGCATGTATGGCTTTAAAACGGCTTGTGCACAACATGCTTTGGTCCATAAAACTAATACATGTATATGCATACTGACCAAAAATAGTGACCAATAAGTCATGTTAACATATTTTTTACATGCTTTTTTTAAAGTCATATGAGATTTAACTTTGACCATACCATACAGTACATAAGAAAAATTACGACAACTAATGAGTCTATTTAAAGACATGTTTATAATACAACCAAACTTTGCTTAAAAGAAGTGACATATGACAGAAAATGCAAAAAAGTGATTGTTTTATGCATTGCAGAGTTATAAGATCTAACAAACAGCATATCCCCATTACCATTCCATAGGATGTCTTCCGAACAAGGTGACCTGCTTGCTGTGCACTAGTCAGAAACTGAGGCTGATTGGCATGCCATCTGCATAATCAGGCCATAGACCGGGTGTCAGTGGGAAATCCAGCACTGATTTTTACCATTCCATATGCCTGTTTGAAGTACGATGCAATCAAGCCAGAGATTAAAGGCTCTACAGATATCAGTCACACCACTGCACCTCTGCTTACTGCACCCAATACCTCTGAATACTCTGATACTGCATGTGTGGGCTGATGCACAAGGAAGAACAGAAATGGGTAAAACCTTCACAGTGGATGAAAACGTTGACCTCTAAAATACAGCCATGACACAGATACTTAAATACTTTTTTTGTGATTGTTTTTAAACCCTTACCATGAACATATTACACAATAATCACTGCGATTTGTAAGAAGGATGTGTCAGTGTTACAAGGCTTACATACATTAAGCAGCAAACTATATATTATACACACACATACGTGATATATATATGCACATTATAATCTTTTATACATTTCTAAGTGTGTAAAGCCAATAGGAAAGATCAATATAAATTTCAAAATATTCTTTGACTTTAACTGTAATAATCAAGTGAGATTTTTAAAAGAACAATCTTACCATCAGTGTGGCACTAAAAAACTGAGACATACTACATAAATAGGTCCTTTGGCAACAGCTTTAAGATGCTTCATTATCTTAAATCACAGTTCAACAGCAAACACGCTCTGTCATATGCATCATCATCAGCTTTAAGAACAATGTACTTTCTGTGTTTTGTTGTTGTCATATTTTCACCATCTCAAACTATGTATAGCTTTGCACATTTACAGTGCATAAAATTGACTAACAGCAGGTGCTAAATCAGTAATAAAAAATGATAAAGTTAGACAAGCTTATCAGAACCTGTTGACACAAAATCATACCATGCCCAATGTTCAATAAAAAAGTGAAACAAATAAGGCAGCAATCTTGAATGCTTAATTCTGCATGGTTATTCTAAGTCCTTCAGAATTATTAAAACAAAATAAAATAAAGGGAGACTTGTCAAATAAAGGGAGAGCCATACAGTTTATCATAGCTAAAGTATATAAAACTATAATTTGACATCAAGTCATCTGTAAGGCTGAAAGCGGCCACAGACACAGGTAAACAAAAACACTGTTTCCATCTCTCTCTCTCTCTCTCTCTCTCTCTCACACACACACACACACACACACACACACACACACACACACATAGGATCTTGTTACTCCAGTGGCTGGTCTTAGTAGTTTGAAAGTGACACTTTCGACCTAGCAAAGGCAGATTGGATGAGACTCTATAGCAGTTTCAGTAAGCAGTTTGGGTTGTTACTAAGCAGGTTACTGAATCAGTGGTGCAAGAAAGCAGTTAGAAAGCAGAATGTAATACAAGCAACAGCATTATTAAAATGAAAATGAACATTTAATTACTGAAAAACACTGCACACCCAATGTGTAATGCATTATCACCTAGGGCTGTGCATTAATTTTCAGCAACCCGCTGGTCTGTTGTGAATTATTTCTTATATAACACGCCTCATCATGCCAAAAACACACAAACAAGTGACCATCCAAAACTAATTCTAAGATGAGTGTGATTTCAGCTTGAATACATTGTTGACATTTAGCACTGAGCAGTGAATGATGATGACACAGAGTGATTGCATAACAAGCGTACAACAGAGTGGATGCCATGACCCCAAATGATGCTAAATCAGAAAGGTCACTCTTTAAAGAGTGGAAAAGCACACCAGAGACAAACTCACTGCCCCACGCCTCCCATTCGGATGCGTGGTGTGTGTGGGTCCCATTCAGCAGCCCAGCGGTATGGGGTTACACAACATATTAACTTCCCAATCTTGAGCGTATCAGATCTCTCTCAGAGGTCAATGCTGGTGATAATGCACAACACGCTCTGTTGCACATAAACAAGGGGCCATGATTCAGCATGATCAATGATGAATACAGCATATCTCAATGACTTTGTACAGACTGAGATTAAATTTACCAACAATTATATGTGTTTTTAATGCAGGACATGCACATTACCTGTAACAGTATGTTGACCCACCATTACAGGCAGTTAGTACAGACTTTTTCTGCTGAGAAAACCCTGAGGTGTTAGCTGGTCTCCTAATCTGGACAAGTTTGAGGCTTTTCAGCTGGTCAGGATGATAGACCACCTGGCAGACCAGCTAAACACCAGCTTGGCCAGGCTGGGAAACCAGTTAAAACCAGCTAAGGCCAGCAGATCACCTTTGCTGGTGAAATCCCCCTTTTTCCCCTCCATGCAGGGCTAAAATACATCCTGTTTGAATGCAAAAACATGTGAAACAGTCAAATTGAGATTTTTCCTGTGAATGCCATGTCATCTAAAAGCTTCCTGTCTTTATATCACTCGATGGATTCTGAACTGCACTGTTTGATCCCTGTAAATGACTTAAAAGAGGTGCATGTAATTGCTTCCTAAAATACGTTCATTTTGTACAACTGAAAAGCACCAAATGAAAAGCATAAAACTTTCTCAATAGAAAAATCGTTCTGTTTCTGATGTTTGCTGAAGCATGCAGCCTGTCATTGCAGAACAATTCTCTCTGCTTCCATTTGTTCCCTCCATGTTTGCCCAGCATTTTAAAGCTTCATTTTCATATTTCATACATCTAAGTAGATCAGGTATAACATGACACCCGTCATTCTTTACATAGATGCTACAATATAAGCAGAAGAGTTGCATTCGGTTTGCGTCAGTTCAGAGAGACTATACTTGTGTTGTAATGATGAAAGAGAGAGAATCTAAAGATAGATGAATCTTGTACAAGCTTGTTTTGTTTCTGTATTGTTGCTTTGTACACTTTAGCATTCATTAGCCAGGAAAGTTGACACATGTCAGTGTTTTGATAAACAGATTCAAAGCATGTTGTTGAAGAGACTTAGCTCAGATTAATGGATTTAAGATGACTGTTTCCACTGATTAGATTCTCATTACTGCCCAGACCTGTTGGTCAATTAACGTCAGTCACTGTCTCTCTTTCTCTCTCTCTCTCACACACACACGCACGCACGCACGCACACACGCACACACACACACACCAGATTGGGTTCTTTATATGAGAGGATCTCACAGACTTCCATTATTTTCATACCAGCATGACATTTTCTATTGAATTATCCTAATCCTATACAGAAATGAATACCTTCATACCTTCATCTATCAATTTAACCCCCCATCTCAATAAGCCATGCTCCTTTGATTTATTTTACTAAAATAAATAATATAATCATAATCATGAAATTATTATTTAGGTTTGTTAAAAATAGAGATAAAATATGCTACAATATTTGAAGTCCATAACTTTTAAGAAACATGCAGCATTAAAAAAGAAAGAGGGAAGGAGTAAGAGACCAGAGAGTGAAAGAAACAGGAAGGAAAAAGACAAAAATTACAGTGTAATTTCTTTAGCTCCAGCATGGCCATTCACGATTGGCAGCAAATGGTGTCAAAAGGTTAATGTTGATTTAATAAGCAATTAATTTTAAGCTGGTACCTTGGAAATTGGCAAGAGTGAGGATGATAAAAGATTAGAATCAGCTGTGGTGTCTGAAAGGCGGCACATTGAGCTCTGGGTAAATTGCCTTTGGACGTACAAAGCTGGGCTTGTTTGTTCACAGTTTGGCGAGGAATCAGGCTGGTGGTTAATTGGTGCAGTTCTCCTGGGCACAGGTTGATGATGTCATCATAGCACATATATGTGAAGCCGTTGATGAGGCCTAATTGTTTGTTCGATGAGTGCGGATGTAGATCGATAGCCTCGGTCTCTCTTGGCCAGGAAACCAGAAGCGTCCCTCTTTTATTAAATAAAAGACAGATGGCTGGTGGATTAGCAAGGTAAAACAACTGAGAGGCACAGAGCTCACAGCCTCACAACCCTTTTTTTCTATTTTCAGCAAAAGTTAAATTTTATATGCATGGAAGACAACACTTTTCTCTTAAACATTCTAAAGTGAAATAAAGTGAGTGGAACAACTGTGAAACAGCAATAACAGGAGCGACTCAACATATACACCTCATTGCTCCTAACATATCTCAGAAGATGTGTCTTCTGGGCTTTTCACACTTGAGTTTTAATACAGGGCCATTTTAAACCCTGAGACAACTTAATTCTGGGTTATCTTTCAGGTTTCTCACTATTTATATGGTACTTTGGTAAATTAGGCATGGGATGGAAAACTTTACCACCTTTCTTTTTAAAAACTGCTACCTCACCAACATTGAATTTAAGCCACCGTGAATTTGAATTCATATGGTCATTACTGAACCTGCCAGGACAGAAGATGAAATGCACACACTTAAACCAGTGAAAATACTTATACAATACAATTATTGTATAAAGACATTATCATTCCCTAATTACACACCAGCTCTATTCCTCATATATCACCATCAGATGTGCCTCAAAGCCATAGACAAAACCTGCTTAGTGCAGCCATTCATCATGGGAATTATTAATTTATCTCCCCTATTAATATTGAATAAAAGGATGGATTAAAGAGGGTCACTTTTAGGGACATTCTCTCCAGACATTGGTGACCTGTGGCTTATCTTTTTAAACATGCGTTTTCTACAACAACAACGTCATTACACAACTGGCAGACAGACAAACCACAAACTAATCAGCTATACATTGACTGCACTATACTCTCCATCCTCCTTTCTAACCCAGACAGACCAGGCTGTATCGGATGACCCACCTCTGAAGTATCCATGCAGTTTATCCTGTTCCACACCTCTTAACGGGTCAATCATGGCCGGTCAATCACTGCCAATAAAAAACATGTAATCCACAAGATTGGGTGAGAGTCTCTCATCTTTTTGCAATTTGCTTTGTAAAGCATCAGAAGTGGGGAGGAAATTAAGGCAGGCAATTAAACTCAGTTCCGATCTACCGCTCAAACTCCATCATTTCTATTAGTCAGTTCCGGACAAGCGTCAGAGTTCTTCTCCTCTCACTCTGCGTCTGATCACCTCTCGCTTCCTTCAAGTTTGTCTTTTCTTAATGCATTCACAGCAGGAACACATTAAGAAAGAATCAATTTGTCAGCCTGAAGAGAAAAGGGGAGGGGCGGGGGTCAGGAGAGAGAGAGCGAGAGAGTGTGGATTTTGGTGTATAGTGTATATTAAGCCTCTGTCTTCATATCAGATGTCCCTGCTTTCTGCAGTCTTGAAAGAGCTGGTGACGTGAGCTGGTGGCTTGTGTGCAAATTAAATGGATAGACAGAAAAATACATTATTGATGCCGGTGGAGGCTGGTGTCTCCCTTACAGAATCGGCTCTGGTTCCCACACGGGGTAATTAATCCACAACCCAGAGCTGGCAGTGAATAGACCAACTGTAGGACGACCATCTCTCTCTCCTTCACTCTACATCCACCAGAGTACTCCCTTTACCGGATGCAGAAAAATAGGTCACCTGCCTGGGGCCAGCCGATGAGCGCACTCACATGCATGTATGTGTGGGTCCCTCACGCACCGGTGGGACTGTTTAAAACAGAGCAAGTTCTTCTGCCAAATTTGCAGTGTGGGTTAATGCTGGCAGTTGTTCCAGTACCATACATTTGTGTGACATTGCAAGGGCAGTTGACACGCCTGGGAGGTGAAAAGGTGTCAAAGCAGAACTATTTTACCACCTATAATATTATTTTGGTAATGTGTGGTTTTGTGGAAAAAATGCTATTCTATGATGATTAAATCATGACCATATTGCTCCTGACAAAAAAACAACTATTTTTAAATATTTTTTTTAAATACTTACTATTAAACATTTGGAAATGTAAAACTTTTACTGTGCAGTATTATAAAAACAAAACAGCACAGAGCACCTGTAGTTTCAGCAGGTCTCTTTCAAAGCTTTTTAGTTACTCTGTGAAATGCCAAGCAAGGTCACAGACATCAACAGACCACGAAAGCAAAAAAGACAGAGAAAAGAGATGGAGAAGGAGATCTTTGATGATGCATCTAAAGTGTGGTAATGTGCTCTCCTGCTCTTAACCATTGCGTAATTTGTGGGAGTGCAATTCCTGATGCAATTCCTGAGAAAAACAACAGCCAATTCAACACAAGAAAACACATAATTGAGAGAAAATTTGCGAAGCTGCTCACGTGTTGAACCAGCAGCCTGTGAGTGGGTGGCAGATTTTACACGTTCTCACAACATCTGCACTTCATGAGTGTTTAGGAACGGCAAAGCTCTCTGTTTTTCTCTCTTTATCAAGAACACAGACACTGTTTACATTGCACTGCACAGTCGCCACATAATTAAGTCAAATATCTGCAGAAATCGCAGACAAATGGTATACTATTATATTTGCTGATTGGAAAATCTTGTTTGTGTTTTTGTCGTAAAAATATTAGGCATGTCTTAGGTATACATCTCTTCTTTTTCTACATATAAACTAAACACACCCAAATAGTATCTGATCACTAAATTAGATTCCATCTTGAAATCCGATGACTAGTGGAAAAAAGCAACATGATCCGTTTTTGCATCAAACATATTTCTAATTACAAATACAGTCTAGATTAAAAATGAGAAGTGTGACTTACTGTCATTGTGTCAGGCAGTTTTGTGTATGTCACACACATAAAGACCAATGCCTCGTGTTTGATAACTCCCGCCCACCATTACAACATTCCCAGAACTTGTTTATTTTCCGGTCCATCCATTATAAGACCTGCCACCCAATTAAGCCCCTGCTTCTGATGAACTGAGCCAATTAAGCTGCATGTCAGTTTAGCCGAGGATGCATCTTATAATGGTGCAGTGCAGTTTTCCTGAGCTGAACACGCTTCGAACATGCATTTATTAGCACGTGGCGATTAGCCATCACTCACTTGAGACAGTAGCTCATTGCTGTAATGCAGTATCAGCACAATCCACATGAGGAATCATAATGTGTGCAAATTGCTAAAAGTCACCAAACCGCAATGGCACCTTTAACTGTCTCCTGGCCTTACGGTACTTCACAAACTGAGTTATGATGTCACACAGAAACACAGTGTATGTAAAAGCCTTAACTGAAGTATGATCAAAGTAAAATTTTGAGGCTATAACTTGATCGTCTAAGACAAGTTCTTAAACAATTTCTATAGGTTCCTATTATCCTACACAAAAATCTGTATTTTTTATCTTTTGTTTGACATGTTCACAGACAGCTTTTGCAATTCCTCATTTTAGT
The DNA here is from genome assembly GCA_036877545.1 of Yasuhikotakia modesta. NCBI lineage: Eukaryota > Metazoa > Chordata > Actinopteri > Cypriniformes > Botiidae > Yasuhikotakia > Yasuhikotakia modesta. Next base: position 51,107 of record JBAJNP010001666.1, read on the forward strand.
GTGTAATGTGACTTACTGAATGCATCACAGATTAATGACATAACACTGCGGACAAGCCCTTTCACATGTGTCCATTTTGATACAAGTCTGTTGTACAGTCTAAAAACATGACAACTATGTTATTTTGATTGATTCAGAAGAGATTACTGTAGGTAACAACATATGTTTGTCTTTTGTGTGTGCTTAAGAAATGAGAAAATATGATGAAAACTACTATTGATTAATATTGATAAAACTACTAAAACAACCCTTTGTAACTGATACTCGGATCAATTACAAAGGGTTGTTTTTTATAAAGCATTCACACACAATTATGTAAATTTCTTCTGATGTAGAAAACAGTTTTGATTAGGCTATTACAGTGAGTATAAGGCAAGTGTAACTGTGTGTCTTCTCTCATCTAGAAATAGTGGAACTGCATGACATATTTTTATGTACATATGATAAACACTACCATGCTTATGATTTAAATTACTAATTGCATGGGCTAGTAGTCTGTCGTACAAACCCTGGCATACAGGACATACATAATTAACTGTTAACCGTCTCATTTTACATATTTGCATATTGTTTGTCATTATATAGTTTCATGAACATATGTTAGCCTAAGTATAGAAAAAAACATGTTTACCATATACAGACCACTGAATATTAATAGTATTTGTTTAGAAACCCCCATTCACTTCCAAGTGAATGGTTTACACTAATGTATAAATGATTATACACAATGCCTCATATAATTTTAACATCACAGTTAAATAATTCAGATATCTGTTTTGTAAATATTTTAAAGTCAAGACTATGACTTTTATTGATGTTTTATAGTCTGACCAAAACTGGAATTACAATTTCAAATAATAACACTGTAAAAATCTACAGCTTGAGGGAAACATCTTACAAGCCTAAAGACTCCTAACTTGTTGTCTACTGAGAGCCCTCACTGCGTTCTGAGCTGTAATTATATTACGGTGAGAGAATCCACCTCTGTGAGTGAATGTCCTGACTGACAGACTGAGATGAAAGTGTTAAATCTGTGCTGCGGTTTAGAAAATTATCCACCCCTCTCAGGCTTCTCAATCTTCTTTTAAAAGCTCTCCTGGGTTCCTGGCTAGAGCATCACCTCTTCAAAACTGTAGAGCTGCTGAGTCATCTGTTCTCCCTATGGCATGATACTTCACTCAGGTTACCTCCATTTATTCATTCATCCTGTGCTCATGCTCTCTCTCCACAGGGAAATACACAGACACAGATGGATGAAAGTCAAATCTGCCTTTTAACCAGGGGCAGGCAGCAGAAGCCAGTGTGGCACTGGTCCACCAATTTGATGGCTTGTCCAGGCAATCAAAGCTTCTAAAATGTTGTATAGTTCTAAACAAGGACTGCAACAAAAATAATCACTGTTATAATATATAGTACATATATATATATATATAGTATATGTATGCACAGCTAGTGTTAATGAGTGATGCTCAAAGCTCTGATTCTGAGATGCGTTTTTATTCAGAGTGACACATCACATGACAATAATAAAGAACAGTCCAAATAGTCTCTTGTTGCCATATAAAAATGAATAGAAGATCAATTATGATCCTATTAAAGCTTCTATGTTTGACTTTTGTGTTTGCTTCACATTGTAAGTCACTATGGATAAAAGTGTCTGCTAAATGCCTAAATGTAAATGTAGGTGCTGTAGATACAGTAGATACAGGAAAGACAGTATTTGTTCAGTTGCGTCTCGGCGGGTTGCATGCATTGGCTGCTGTTCCTTCCCCCACCAGATGGCAGGTTGGTGACAGATTCTTTAACATACATGTCTGGCTGCTCATCAATCCCGACTGATTGCTTCCATGTTAATGGGTTGTGCATGGCTTAATTTCCCCCTAATGAGAGTGTCCTTGAGAGGTTTAGCATTAGTGAGAGTTGCTAAGATTGCTCGTTTACTTGCAAGAGGATGTTATCTCAGGCAATACTTCCTTGAATACATAACACTTTTCTTTCTGCAATGGTGGTAAAAGAAAGAAAAAATTCAACTCAGAAGAGTGGTGCACTTGCCCTCTGAGATAATTCTCAATTAAAGATTTGCACCTGAAGAGAGTTTGTTTAATCTAAGGCTGGCAGAACTGATGATTGACTGATTTGTGCTGTGGTCTGAGGGGGGATCTCTGATTCTGTGCATCATGAAAGAAAAAGCAAAGTCTCAGTGCTTTTTACTTTTACTGCTTTTCACTATGTTTTACTTACAAGTCAAAGATTTTGCAAGACCACCTGGTTTAAAACTCCAGTCAGCAACCTCAAATTTATTCATTGGGAACTTGGACCTAGTAAACAACAGAATCTAAAAGTCTTAAAATAATGAGTATGTGTAATTCTTTACAATTTACATCTATGTTGTTTTATCATCTACCATGAATACATTATAAAAAGTTATATATGGACCATACAGGCATGCACATATGGAGGCCATATACAGTATAAATTACCAGTCAATTACATAGCTTAGCTTATTAGCTTGTAGCAGCTGTAAATCTGCCAAACCCATTCCTGTTAAACATGTAAAGGTCTGTCAGGCAAAATCCCATGTGCCTGTGCACATCTGTGTTTGAACATCTGGATAATTCTTAAATCAAGTTGAATAATTATGGCAAATGCTTTTATTTAAGGTAGAAGACAGACAATATCTGCAAATACTTCTGATAATAGACAAGCAACCTAGTAAGAGAAACACTTATAAGTGTGCAAGTACACATAAGGTGTAATTATGTCTGGCTGTATGTTTCATATAATTACATATGGAAATTACGACTCACTGCACTTTTGAGACACTACAAAAAGACAGTAAACTGCACTTTACATTAAACTAAAGCATGGATGGCAATGCAAGTGACTTGAACTGTTGAAGGGAAATACCTCAATTCAGTAATTTGTTACGGTTAAGAGGCCTGTTTGCAACTTCATCATTTGTGGTATTAAAGGAAATCAACAACTTTTGAATTTTCCCCTCATCAGCTATGCAAATACATGCAATTACCACAAATGGATGCTGACCTACAGCCTTCTATGCTACTTGAAGCAGGCTTTAAAGAAAGCTGAGCAAGTGTGTGTGTGTGTGTGTGTGTAAGTGCATGTATGTGTGTTATGGGTAGCAGCTATTTCCTTAACACAAAGAAACAGTGAAAAGACTCAAACTGTTCCCTTCTCAGATCCGCATAGAATGATGGGCCTTAGTGGAAAGTCTGTTTAACATGGGTTAACAAAGCACTGCTAAGCACTTATCCTCTGCATTTTCTTTAACACGCTGTTACTCAGGCTTGCCTCAAGCCACTTAATGAATCAATGGGCTTAGCAACAGCCTTGGTCAGTGTCTGACAAACCACTAGCGTGCTATCATCACCTCAGAGGCCCTGTAATGCAGGCTACATATTTCACTGTGTAGTCTAAGATGTCATTGTATGTATAAGTAAAGGGGGTGTTGATGTGGGATCAGAGCTTCTTGTGCAATTTTGTGTGTCAATGTAAACAGCAAATAAACTAAAGTGAAATGGTGAGATTTACTGAACTGAATTTAAAAAGCAATGTAATAAATTTCAGACTATACAGATTTAGATAACTCAGATTCAATTGAATTTACATGCATATGTTTAGCACTTTCACAATACATATTTTAAAGACTCTTTACTGAGGAAAACGTTTGCAAAACAACTTTTTTGTTGTCTCCACAACACTTTTGTGGATGCATATATTTAGCTGTGTAGGTGTACTGAAGCATATGATAAATAACTATTCGACATTTAATACAGGATACAGGCTCAGTGTTCATTTTTAAAGCTGTACGCCTGCTGTTTCCTGTGACATCCTTTGTCATTACAATCCCTGTGGAATCCTTATAGATCATCTACTTACAAGTGTCTGAATTTACTGAGTAATAGATTGACGGTCACAATCTCATAAGTGCTATCTATTGGGAACAAATAGTGGATTTTATCTCATTTGCTATTTTCAGTGCTATTTTCTGTGCTATGTATACGGTGAGTCACTAAAAGCATTTCCTCAAAGCATCGAACGTCATCTGACATTTCTAGATTTCCCTATGAGCAGCTGCGGCAATTACTTTTACATTACCTAAATAATCACATAGAACTGAATGACAGACACACGCACGCACACACAGACACACACAATTTGTCCCTTTCATACTTTCATAATTTTCCATCATCACACAGCTGTTTATATGTTGTCTTATTTTGGAAATTAAAGCTTATTGCATATGACCCCAAATTTTTCCAAATTTTTCCTTTTTTATTTGGTTTGACGAGTGGCATTTCTTCCTCAGACATGCACAAATTTAAGCCTGAAACTTGTTCTGTCTTTGATTATTTGATAGGAAAAGTGGCACCATGTCTACAAAAGTCTGCAATGATTTTAGGAGCAATCCTGAGTAAATATAAGCAAAATTAAGTGTGTAACATATTAACACTGGCTCTTCCTGTAGAATAAGGACAAAAAAATCTTGCATAATGCATAACATTCTTCCATAGTTTATCATTACATATGGTAGTGGATGCCATTAGGATTACCACCAATACAAGTTATTTTAACAAGTATTGTTTGAAAATAACTCAGCTAGTAACTATACAGTCTCTTTAAGACTAGTGTGCTCGTCTACCAAGCAGACAACAGTATCAGTGTGAAACATGCTTGAAATAAAATATGCTGGATTTTCTCACACATTGGGTCTCATGTGCGTCATGTTTCACACATTAACTCGTCATAAACGTGTCAATATTTCAGCCCAAGGTTTCTTGAAAAAGTATTATAGTAATCATCAACTTTTTTGGTTAACGTGCAAATGTGAAGAAAATGAATTGTGTAAAATTCTAGTACAGAAAATGTAAAATATGTAACAAAAATTACATTTTGTTCCAAACAAATGACATTGAAGAGAATATTATTAAATACTGAACATATTGTAAAATGTTGTGTAAGTGTCCATGGCTTGCAGATGAAATGATAAAAATGTCATGCATGCTGCAGCAAATTCTTCTGCCTTTAGAATTAGAAACCATATTCCACTGATGCAAAAACTTGCGTCTGTGCTTCATTTTATGACATTTGTGAAAAAACACGCCACTTTCATTTTCTATGCAGTTATATGTATTTTTCGATTTGTCACATGTTCTGGCCTGCTGAGATGATCATTCAACCCACTGTCATCATCACCATGGCAACTGTCTGAAAGTTTGACCATGAAAGTGCTCCAATAGAAAGCATAACAAAGAGACACCACTGAAGGACTTCCAGGAAACAACTGCATTTGCCCAATGAATTGAAACTGATGGTGTTACATGGAAAACTTTATCACTCAGAGGCTGAATAGATATCTACATCAAGGGCAGGTGGATTTAAATGAAAAAAAATGTGTTTGGCGACATCATGCAAAGAAAAAATTGGCTGGGCAAAGTCAAGGACTAATAATGAGTTGGGTCTTTGCCCCGTTTTTAAAACATTAAAACAGTTAAGCTGTGTAAAAGCGTATGTGTGCAATTTCTCTGTGTATGTCTCTGCTAATCTCACTACAGTCTTAATTCAGGTTCTGCTGAAGTGCACAGAGGTTAAACAGGTCCGGTCCAGCAAATAAATAATGAATGAAAGGACAGTAATTAAGTACAGAGATCAGATGAAGCCTACAGAACCCTGGCTGATGACCCCAGTCTTCTGTTGGTTAAATAAAGCCTAAAACTGCTTATGTTCTGCTTATTTTCCTCCTCCTCTGGATACTAGCCTGAAGCAAGGACACCAGGAACATTCCAGAATGAGTGCATTTTGCATTCCTACTAAAATGGGACACCAGTACAGTATTTGAAAATGTGCTTATTCTGCTCAAGGGTCCGTTAAAGAAAGTTCACTGAAACACCAATGCTATTTCTTTGTCTCTATGCTATCACTGTGTTAGGGCTGGGCATATGATGCTACAGTATATACTTTGTAACTATAGAAATGTGACAACCAGTAGGTTATCAGCGCGGTATATAGCCACTGAGATTCAAAAAATTGTTCTGTATTTTGCAATTCACAGGAAATTACAAGAGTATATTATATGTCGAACGTCTGTGCATCTTTAATCTAAATTCCTACCCTATAATGCAATCCTAATAATTCCACTGTTTACACTGTTGAAATCTCCAAAGAGATTGAGTTGGATGCACCTCTCCATCCATTTTCTCCATCCATCCATCCATCCAATCATCCATCCATCTTTTCAGTGACAGCTAAAGCAAACACTCAGCAGTCAGAATCTGTGAATCATAAATAACAATGAAGGCAATTTAAACTGAATATGGCGATATAAAGTCTGTGGACAGATCTGAAAAGCTAATTGATCCCAGAGCTTCACCTTGACACTAGCTGATCACTCGTCTGAGATTCAGCCTTTAGTAAATATAACTCTTACAATTCTATCTTGAAAACCAAATATTTACTGATGGTTGTACTGACTTCTGTGTTGTCCTCAGAAATTAAGAATGGCAAGAGG
>JBAJNP010001667.1:0-10973 GCA_036877545.1 Yasuhikotakia modesta
AGAGAGAGAGAGAGAGAGAGAGAGAGAGATACAGTGGGCACCCAAAGGCATACATCATGCTGTTTGCACCCTGTGCCATGGTTTGTTTTCCCTTAGGCTTAATTTAGGCTTCACACATATGCTCACATGCAGATATCTGCAGCGAATAGAAGAGAGACACTTTTATCCTCCACGCAGCCCTCGAGCCTCACAGACACAGGTAGAACTCTTTTGATGACCCGAATCTCTCTGATCTGTGGGGCATATGGGGCAGACATTGCACAGACGTCGCACAGACGTTGCGTGGATGTTGCTGAATGAGTTCCCTTGTCGTAGTGTTGTTATACAGCGTGATAACAGCATGGCAGTTCGCACAGTCACTGTGTTTATTAATGAGGCCCTTTTGAACAGGCCCTCATGACCTGCTGACACACAGGCTCACACACTTTCATAAATCTACCAAATCCTACTTAAAAGTTATATCTTGGCTTCCAGCAATAGTTTGGAAGATGCCGGTTCCAGCTTTGAAAACGGCGGTTTGTGGGAGGCTGCAAATTCATTGACTAATTTTTTGGAACTAAGTACTTTGGGAAAAAAAACTAAACTACATTTGTAACCCACTTGAATTCCGTAAGGTGGCATATTCCACAGTGAAACAGAACGTTCCAAGGCAATCTACAGGAAGTAGAATGGAAGCAGACCGGAATTTCTGAGGAAAAATCTGCTGGGTTCTACGGAATGCAGTTAAACATGATATAAACTCCTTTTGTACTAGTAACCAGGTGCACAATTAAACTAAATATAACCCTAAATAGAAAAATAGTCCTAAATATATCAGAAACATGACATATAAAATGTTACTAATGCAATTCTGTGGCAACGTTTTGTCAGTACAGGTTCTATGTGGGCCTAATGATGTCATACTTGGTCCTTACGTCATTCTTGGGCCTTATGATGTCATACTTATTTACAAACAGCAGTAAGCTCTTACCAAAAGTTTAGATATGATAAACACCAAAGCACACCCCTGCCATCTATGCATCTCTACCACATGTGGACACACCCTCAACACAAACACATTTATTTCCAGTCACGACAACCTATGATGATACAACATCAAGTCTCCTTCCACAGTGTGTCGGCATATGCATGGCTCAAGTGTTCTGGGTAATGGAGGGATGAACTGTGAGATAGACACAGCTTGCAGGTGCTTCGAAATGCTTTGTGTACATACACAAACACACACACAGTCAAATATCTCCTTTAGAGGTACTATCAGGTTCTCATCAAATTCCTTGATTCTGTGCTCTCTAAAGAGGCCTTTAAATAGGGCCATCACAGCCTATAACCATACACAAAAACAATCACAAACTCACACGCTCCTCAAAAACACCCCTATTCACGGCGTAGCTTCACACACAGAGTGTGTGGACGGGTGTATTCCCTGTTCTGCACACGCTTATGCGTCTTATCCAGCATAACGGATCCGGGGGGCGGAGTCACAAGGACCATCAAACAGTCCATCCGCAGTGGAGCTCATTACAGAGTGAAGCGTTTTCCCTCAATCTCACACAGGCCAAATCGCTCCCGAAACCTCCGTTACCATATTACTGTCTCGCACACACACACTTTTAAAAGACACATCGCAAGTAAACAAAGCCTGCGTCTGAGCGCTAATTAAATAGATGAGCTGTATTAACATAACCTGAATGCCCTGGCCAATTCCACCCCCTGTATCGCATCCTAACACACACACATACACACACACACACACTTATTTTTATTTTTGTGTTATGATCCGACCACTGAGCGCCAATTGTTGGCCAGTGTAATTACCATTAGACCACGCGGCTAGCTCTTTGATATGCTAATTAAGCTACAGCCCCCCAACCACCGCAAACCCCCAACCAACCCCCAACACACACTCCTCTTGTCTGACAATCTACTGAACATGAATTTCAAACAGCCTCCTTAGCACCTGACACACAGGGCTGAGACAGCCCGATGACCCACAATGCACTGGGGTCCAGGGGGCACGGGAGGAAAAAGAGCGGAGAACGGTGAGGGCGAATGGCACTCTTAGAACTAACAGCGGGGATGAAGACATGTTAAAATGACAGGTTTGCAGCTTCTGGATTGGATGGGTCACGTTGGAGAACAAGACGTGTCACCTATGTTGTCAAATTCATGGTCACACACTCTCAAACTCTCCCTCCCAGCTGATGGCAGTATTTGTGTTTAAATTACACATCACATATAATAAATTGTGCCACTGTGATCTTGCTGTCAGTATTATGAATATAACTCTTTCATAAAAGGCTGAAATAATGACCAATCTGACAAATATCAAAGCAAGCAATCAAACAAATTTACTTGAAACAAATTTCACAGTGTTCCTATGGAGATGTATTCCCAACAGAATGCCACTCGTTTCCAGGGTGTTGCCATGCAGTTGCTAATGTGTTCTCAGAGGTATCTAGGGTGTTTCTGTGTGATTAATAGACGGTTACTTACTAACCCAAGACAAGAGAGGCCTTCCAGTCTCTGTTGTATTCTATTCCTAAAATACGGCTCTGGTCTGTATTTCAATGTGATTCTACTGAATGTTACCACATTGTAATCACAGGGGCAAAATATTGTCAAAAAAAAAAAGTTAACATTTATAAACAAAATAGTGGTACATCAACAAGTGGCATGATCTGGGGTCAAAGTTTGACCCCAAATTAATATTGAATTTTAAAACTTTGGTTTCTATGGCACTTGGGCATTAAAAAATACAGTTTGTTCATATCCTTTACAGTAAAAAAAGCAAATTTGTTTTAAAAGTTGCTACACACAGCTACATTTAAGTGAACAACAATCTGATGTCACACCATTTTTATCAAATATCACAGTCAATGTACAACACCAACAGCCACATAAGAGTGAATGGCCCTTACACACACACACACACACACACACATATATATATAAATATATACACACACAAACAGACAGGCATAAAAACAAACACACACACACACGGCTGAGGGAGGCAGGGCAGATCAGAGGGGAGTCCAGATGGACTGAGAGAGCCTCAGTGTCCCCACACCCTCACGTGTCATATGTTGTCCCATCTGTACCATCGCGGCATGGCCCCCAACCCCAGGGAAACACACACTTGCACACTCATGAATGTATATACACACACACATTCCATATCTGTCACCCAGTGTCTCCTGTATGTGACTTAAACTCACCAAAACATGTTACATAATGTCTTTGTTTCCACTGTTGTCAGATAGGTCAGGAATAGATAACCATATTCCTGTCTATCGGTCAGGTTGACCAGTTTTCGATTAGATGTTTTGGTTATTACTTTACTAGTGGTGGTTTTAGTCCACATATTTAAAGCACTACTAATACATCCATACATCTCCACAAATATACTTAGACTCACATTACAAATAGTCTTCAAACATATAGCAGGTCTAGCCAGCTCAACTTTAAAAAACAGCCATAATAGCCTTGTGTAAAGTATATGTGCCACGTGTAAATGCCCTCTGAGAAACTGGGGTCAAATGAACCCAAAACCATCTTTATTTCACAGAGTACTCAATCTAGAAAAAGTAGTTTTGCACATACCTTGTTTCAAAATATGAATTAACTCACTCTCTCTCTTGTGTGTGTGTATGGTTTGTTCAGGCTCTTAGAAACCTTTTGAGAGTATATCACCTCTGCCCTTCACTTTCAGCTCTCGGCCTATTTAACACTCGGCTGGAGCTCTCCACGCCACGGCGCTCTATTAAATATGCTCTTTGATACGGGCACACACTCTGTAAATCTAGGAAGCGCTACTTAGAGGTTAATTCGTTTGCAGCTATTCAATTGTGGATGAGAGCTCTCAATATGTTCGGTTTCAGTGCCTCCGAAGTGAAAATGAAGGAGTCATCAACCAAAACTGCTAAAACAACTAAATTAAACCAAACGCTTTGTTTTTAGAAACAAAACAGCCGTGTAATTAGCACTGATATGCCTTCGTGAAAGGCAAGATTTTTGCATTTTCAGTGTGTAATTTCCACACATACTAGTGGCACCAAATAAAACTGCTTAAAAAATAACTTATCCAAAGAGTTTTCTCAAACATTGCCTCCATCTTGGGACTGTTTCCCAAACAGGAAGTCCTGCCCTAAACTCACTTAAGTCAATGTTGACATGTCAGACTGTTCAGCCAAACATATAACAATGTTAAAAACACAACAGAGCCATAATTATATTACACTCCTTGGGAAATTCTGCCCACCAATAGCTTAGTCATAATTACTTCTGCACATTAAGACTTTAACAATTTTAACAATGAAAAATTACACACAGCACTAGTTATAATGTGAATCATACGTCTGCGTTAATATTCTGTGACATGATTCCACGACACGAAAACCGAAACAACTCCTTTAAACATTTTTCACCATTGTGAGTAACTGCAAGTGAAAGCTATTAAATGTAGCTAGAATCTATGTTTTTAAAAATGCATGGCACAGACACAAGAGTTCTGCTTGTGTTGCTGCAAACACAAAAACTCCAAGATGAAAGGGAAGAAAAAAAATATTCCGGGCAAGAATTCCAGGAGGCACTCAGGAGTTTTCTGCTAAATGATCAAGCAGCATGTAACAATACCTCCCACTAATGGAGGTGTTTTGTTGGTTTAATGCACCTAATTGGTGGAGGTTTAGCATTAGCGGAGCATAATGCTACTACCTGTTCTCCTCCTCTTCATCTGTTCATCAAGAAAACCCAAAAGACCAGATATTACCTTAACCCACAGGAGGAGAAGAGCCCACAGAAAACAGGAAGCTGAGAGAGAGATGTTTACTCTGACCTGAGATGAGGAGAGCAGGTGATGTTTATGTATGATTCTCATTATATAAAGCTCCTGCATTGATGAAGATCACTTTAAACGCTCAGCCTGATTTGCAGTAGGAAGCCTGTGCAGTTAAATAAACCCAGCTAAAAACACATAGCAAGCTAAAAACTTCTGACTGACTTTCTGACCAGCATTAAAAATGATACGTTTTGTAACAACATTCATAGCCTTTAATGTATAGAAAAGGAAATCAGTTTTAGCTGTATGATTTAGCATTGATTTAGTCTATTCCGATGCTAGTTGGCTAAAGTGCCCAGGTCATTGAAAAACCTCTTGCTTGGACTGTTCCTCCATCTCCCCAGAGGTTCATCTTGTCCTCTTTTGCCCTGTTCTAACACTTATCAGGCTGAAGTAATTACGAGCCCCACCGACAAGCCCACATCGTATGGAATTGGATTGTATGTAGACGAGCTATTGGTTGTTTATATGGAAATGCGATTGCCGTGTTGATGAGGGAGCATCGTCCCTGCCCACTCCCTCGCAGGGGACGTCGCAACCTACAAGGCACGCAAACGCATCTATGTAATTCACTCAAGAGCCTCATTTTTCATAATGAGTGCGTATTTACTCGGCCACTGCTGATTCCTCACACTGTGAGACGTAATGAGCATGTATACATTCACATACGCGTTTGCCGCAATTAGCCGGCGGTCGCTCGGGTGAGGAGACTCAGGTACGGAGGAGAAGCGGATCGGGCCGGGTCTACTGGGAGGGAGACGCAGGGAATACAGTGGCACAGGGCATATTGAGAGAGGCGCTCAGGAGGGAATTTGGGTAAAGAGTGTGGGACAATCTGTCGCCGGATAACAGATGATGTGTTTGGTTGAACAGCACGCTGAGAGGAAGAAGAGAGGAAGAGAGCGATATCCAGTATAGGGTTACACTGACTAGTTGACTAGTTGGTTTATTCAGACAAACCTTAATTACTGACTGTGATGACAAGTCAGGGATCCCATGACAATTATATTCCATACAAGGTGACAACACAGGGAATATTTGCTTGACCACTAACTGTGTCTCAGTGTTAGTGCATGTCATTTTCATTATCACACAGCGTTTTGGAATACTTGATTCTGATTGGTCAATCACGGATCAAACGGAAACAATATTCCACAGCAACTACACACATCAATGCTGATCAGCTGGGGTCCATCATTCATCACATAATAACATTTATAGTTATGAAATATGAAATAAGTTTAGAAGCATGTGGACATGAACTAATTTTATCCAGTACAGCCTTGTGCTAATTCCTTGTGCGCTTTCTAGAATGGCAAGCACAATTGGTTTCCATTATCCTGTGTGTATTTACATTGGGGACTGAGGGAGAGTAAACAGGTGCTTTGTTAGAAGGTACTAGAGGCCTGACGTGTGTTGTACACCCACGCTAACAAAGTCGTACTTCTCAGGTCAAACATAAACGCCACCATGTCCTCCAACACGCCTCTATCTGTATACAAATGAAGACAAGCGTCCTGTAGTCAGCCTGAGGGGAAACCAAGAATTTCTGATGTTTGGAGTGTGTGCAGGTGTGGTCTGAAAGTTAAACAAGTGGATGCATACAATCACATTTAAATGTTATTAAAAGGAGATTTCAGACAGTAGCTTTGCAGATAAACACAAACACACACAAACAGATATATGCACAAACACACACACGCTTGTTCAGCTGTGTTTTCCAATAAAGGAAAAGAGGACGTTGCATCATAAGTGCAGGTCGAGGAGGTCGCACCATCTAAAACAACTTTATAGCTCAACAACTTCCCACTGCGCTACACGATTTCCTGTCTGTGTGGGCTAACCGCAGGCGGAACTTCCTCTCGACGTGCACAGAGAGGAAGAGGAGGTCAAAGGTCAGGTGACCACAGTCATTCACGCCCCACACACAGCTTGTGTTCCAAACACTCAAACACGTCAATGAGAAATTGTTATACTACACTAAGTTATGTAGTTTACTAACAAGTCATGTAAACAAAGCTATACAAAGACATGTTAGAACACTGCTCACTGTACAACTGTTACTAAAAAACATACAATATTTGAAGGTGGACATTACGACATGAGAAATCTAACTCTTGATCTTTTGATATTAAATGTTTGCAGTACAATTAAACAAACTTTCTCTACTAATTCAAAAAGATTGATCAAATTTCAGCTGGGCAAACATCTCATTCTGAATTTTGACCATTCACACATCAACAACACATACTCTGTGAGACTGATCTTAACAGTTTGCACAGTTCTAAGAGACTGTCATGCAAAACTGTAACAAAAATGCAAAAAAACGCAAATATTATACATAAAAAATTAGATATGGTGCCTTAAAAAAGTGGCACACATGTTCTTATTTCTTCAAACTTGGCTATCTTTCCTGGACAGTGTCAACAGCAAACCCATATGTCATTTAATATGAAGGTCTGTGAAGCATGCACTTGAGTGTATTTGACAGAAAGAAAAAACAATCTGATTTTTGGAGTGTGGCTGTTTCCAGTTGACTGCATCAGCAGCTGAGTAGCTCTGCAGTGACCCGTGTGTGTGTGTGTTCTGTGGACAGGCTACATGCTGCCCTCAGAGAGAGAGTCATGGGGCAACTCTCAGCTGCCCTGCATTGTTGCTGCAAACACACAAAGCACACAGCCTGGCCCTCCAGCTGGCCCTGTGCACCCTCTCTCTCTCTCTCTCTCTCTCTCTCTCTCTCACTCGGTTTATTCTGATAACTCGGTCCACCTCCCTCACAACCCCATTGTCTGCCACTCCCTGTTCTAAAATGCCATCCACAGTCTCTCTGTTTTGCTCTCATTCCCAAAGGTGAAGGTCCAGGCTGGGCCCGCAATTCACTCCTGGGGCACCACAATTGGCTGAGGTCTGCTCTGCCAGGCTGGGATGGGGCACGTCATTGGCTGAGTGTTACGTGTAGCCATGGAAACAACTAGCCCATGATAACCGTGATTAGAGGTGTCATGATGACAACAATACGGCGCAGAGCAATAATGTGACTTTGATGAGCACGTCGCAGCCATTGTAAAGCAATAATTGATTTGTTTACCAATACGACAGACTCGGCTCACGCCGAGCGACAACAATGGGGTGTCCTTGGACAAACCGGTGGAAGAAAAGAGTAAAAATAGGAACTGACCTACAAAAGGTGTGAAAAAGATGAGTGCTGCTCGTCTTCAGAACACAAACCCATCGGCGAGAAGCCAAGCCCTGAGGAAAAGGAGGAAAACACAAATTAAAGAAACAGTTCACTTTAAAAGAAAAACTCATCATTTACTTATTTACCTCATGTTGCAGCAAAACTGTATGGCTGACTTTGACACTGGAACACAAATGAAGAGTAGAATTTGCTTCTTTACAGTAAAAGTGAATGAAGACCACAGCTGTCCAGCACCATCAAAGCAAATGTTACCAGGAAACAAGGTTTAAACGGAAGTTGGAACTACATATCTGACTTTTAGATGGAGCTTCTTCGAAGCTTGACATGTTCTGGTCACTATCCACTCACACTGTTTGGATAAGAGCTGCATGAACATTTTTCATTCTTTCTCCCTGAGAAACTTTGCCTTTTTGTGTTCTGTTAAGAAAAGAACATCAACAAATTTCAAAAGACATAAGGGTGTGTAAATAAGAAATGACATAATTGGGGAACTTTAAATGTTCTAATATCGAACGTCTGTACAGAGACAGCTCCACAGAGACCCTTTCAACAGGTGGGAGAGTTATGTGTGTGTGTTCGACTGCGTGTTAAGAGCTCTGTTTTAATCTTTATGGTAATAAACTCTGGCAGTTACGTGGCTGCCGGCACTGCAGATCAGACTTTAATAGAAAGTAAATGTGTTTGCAGAGAAAGGGGAAGAGTCACTTGAAATGGGACTAATGTATTCCTTATTGAGTGTGAGAGTGTCTGAGTGTGAGTGTGAGTGTGTGTGTGTGTGTGTGTGGCCACCGGGTCAAATGCTGGGTGATGCTTTTCAGACCCTCAACTAGTAGCAAATCACACAAACACACGACCTGTGATCCCTTCACGCAGTTTTTATCTTCCTGAATACTGCCTGATTTCTGAAGAATCAATACTGTTAATACCTGAGGGCTTTACATTATGTGTGATATAGACATGAAAGGTCATATAAATCAAGAGCGATATGCTTGATAATCCATGTGGAATAAAAACAGACTTTTATTGAAGTGACCTGACCCATATCTAAGGACCTGAATATCACAGACTCAGAGGTAGATTTTTTTTTTACTTGGGGAGGCAAATAACACCTAGCAACCAACAACTGACACCTTAGCAATTTGCCAGAACAAACATGATTATTTTAGAGCAAAACCTTTGTGGCTATTGGGTGATTTAACCATCACACTGAAACTTTACTGTGACAGTAAAATTACGTTATTACAAATAGCACAGTCATATCATATTTGGTCATATATCATTAAAATTATACATATAATTTTACACTTCAGTCTATACTGTAGCAGTCTGGATTATCCATCTCTCTCGCTCCCTCTCTCCTTCATATAAACATCACACAGACACACAACATCAAGCATGGACACACATTCCTCTCTGTTACACAAACCCGTTGTTCACAAACGCACAAAGCAAACGTGCGCTACGCAGCTAAAGTGCACAAAGTCTTAACCAGCAAACTGGCCATTCACTCCTGTTTAAAAAGGTCACTGTTTTCTCTGGCTAAGCGCCCTGCGTCTATTGATAATTTTATGCATAAACAAATGGCAAATTTGTGCCACATAAATATGTATTAGCAATTAATAATGTCCCGCGTCTGTGGGGATGCCAGGTGCATGCGAAATCAGCGCGGGCACTCTGCAGAGCCGGTGCTTTTGTTTTCCTCCAGCTCTCTCAGGATTGCCACAATAGGCACACAATAGATGCACAATGGGCACCAGTAACAGGGCACGGCGCCCGGGAGACAATGCCAGACTCCCTGAATAAGCCACCATCACCTGGGCAAAGCCAAAACAATGCGGGCATCACCAGACAGCCACGGGGGTATTATTGAATTAGCGTTCGCATTGTGATTAAGGGTTTAGAGAAGCATTTAGTAGCTTTGGTTTTAAAATAATTATAAATTTGATGACTGAGGCAGCCATGGATGCGGTGTGTGTGCGTGTGTGTGTTGAAGGGAGCGACAGAGAGACTGAATATGGAAACATGCAGATACACGCACATGAACACACACCTGTTCATCAGCGGAAACACCTGGAAGCTGTCTGTCCTATTTCTACCTCTGTGTCAGAGATCTGTGTCAGTGTGAACAGAAACACAGTTACAGGAGGGGTTCGGATTGTAAGAGACGCAGCAAATTTGGTCTCAGATTCGGATTGTTCCTTACAAGCCTGATTCTGTTAATGACTAACACATTTAGGGAAATAAATATTAGGGAATTTCTTAAAAAAATAATGTAATTCCTGCAAAAGGCGGCACAGAGCTGGCAGAATGGTTTCTATATATAGCAATATAAAATACGGCAACAACAATATTACTTCTCTGGGAAGAATATTTCATCAACTAAATTAAATGGAAGTATTTTATGCATAACTATATTATCATATGAACAACAAGTTAATACATTAATATACAAGTTACAAGTCTTAAGAGACAGTAACGCAGTAACAATTCCTGATTCTTCATCATTAATTTGTTCAGTAACGGTTTCACAAGCATTACTGATTTACTATAAGGAATTAAACAGCAACACTGTCAGAGCAGACCTGATTGGACGACAAATGGCCAATAACAAACATCAATCACAAAACAAAATGTCCTAACAATTGTTCCATTCCCACATTTAAAATGTGACAAAGAATCCCAGAGTTTCCCAATCCTAGACACGGCTACACAGAACAGATCAGTTTGACAGGACAGGATCTTACAAATGATCACAGTGCCATTATTATAGCCTCACACAGACAGACATGAGAGATATATCAGATGAGAAAGCACAGCTCCTGTGTTCCTCTGCCCCTCTAGTGTTTAATAGGATCAGATAAACACAATGGCTCTGATAAAGTACCCAGCTAACATTATACTGAGGGCGAGAGTGTGTGTGTGTGTGTGTGTGTG
>JBAJNP010001667.1:17543-57598 GCA_036877545.1 Yasuhikotakia modesta
CCCCCAATTTTCCCCCCCGGCCATTTACACACACTGAGAACCAAACAAGAGGATGGGTGAAGAAATGCGCTCGTTTTCTTTCTTCTCCCCATATTTTTCACTTTTTATTCATCTTATCCTTTTCACTCTTCATTTTTTTCCCATTGCATCGAGTGTGCCGTGACACCATCATGTGGACTGTGTGTATGTGTGTGTGTGTGTGGCAAGTGTTAGATCCATTCTGGTGATAAAATCTTTTGAGTCATTCAGATTTATTTAATAGATATGAGTGGTGAGTCGTGCTGTACAACAATTGGTGGCAACAAGTCAATAAATAATTCACTTACATTCATTCAAAAACATAAGAGAAGCTCACGGCCGACACAAGTTTTTAAAACTTCAAAACAAACGCTTTTTCTGCCTATTTCGTTAACTTTATCAACCATTGTTAAGATTACATGCTTGAATAATGTCCTAATATTGCATACACTCCCTTACATGTATACAAAACAAACAACTTCCAGATTTCCATTTACAAATGTGATACTTTGTTTACTTGCATGTAAACAGCAGTTCTACTATTTGTTTACAAACAAGGTGCCTCATTTGGTGCCAGTTTTGTTTAGACTTGGAGACACTTGAATATCATTTGTTTGTGCTTTTGAAACTTAAAAGATGTACGTTTTTGATTTGTTGAAAACCGCTGGTGTGTTCACAACCTAAACGGCACTAGCATGCAGATTAGCGCAGGAGGAGTAGATAGGTTTGGGTAGACAGCAGGCCAGTGTTTACGTTCCAGGGCACAGTAATACTAATGTGGCGTTCCTCTGACTGCACCGGAGACAGTGTTTATGTTAAAGGCTGTTGTTCGTCTTTCTAAAGCACATTACACTGACTGCTGCTGTCAGCTTGTGTTACTTTGCTTCTTTAGTGGCCGAGGCAATTGGCTCAGACAGCCAAGCAGAGCGGATGAAATATTTAACTCCACACGGTTAAAGGCACAACTCCGCCTTTGTCCTGTGAACCAGCTGTTTGTAAAATTTGTGTTGTGGAGACAACGAGAGGCTTTGCTGAATATATGATGGCTAGCATAAGGTGTGTGTGTGGTGATCTTTTGCATTCCCAATCATGGAGTTAATAAAGGAATAGTTCACCAAAAAAGGAAATTCCTGTACTTATCCGTTCACCTTCATGTCGTTCCAAACCTGTGTAACTTTCACGGATATTAAAAGATGCTCTGCAAAATGTTCACGCTGCACTTTTTCATAAACCAAAGACAGTCCTAAAAAGGTCACGCACGTAAACAGTAGCAAAAGTTTCTATGAGGAACCAACTAATACTCATTATCTGAAAAACTTTCCTTCACTAGCTCTCTCAAGTCTCATTTGTGCTCTAAAGCATCTTTTACATCGAATAAGACGTCAAATCAAACGTCATTGTCCTCTCAGAATCCGCATGGAATCGACTGGATAGACTGTGCACAAGTCGTTTGGAATTCCTTAATAGTGTATTTTTAACTTGCTGGACAGTCATTATGCTGTCATTGTATTGCAAGAACTTGCATGAAGATTCTTCAACAATTTTGAAGAATTCATTTTGTGCTCCGCAGAAAAACAAAAGCAGACCAGTTTGACATTAGACATCAGCTAATGATATGAGAAATTAATGGCTGTATATGATCGCTGATAATTACTTAAATAATAATGGGGAATTTTACCATTAATTACCTTCACAATGTTCAGAAGTGACATGACGTCAGTCTTTCATCATCAATGACCTCACTCCACAGTTCTGAGGGACTTCCTTTAACAAAAACAAACCTAAATGGCAGTTTACTCTAAATCTAACTATTAGGCTATTTCATAGACCTGTTGGTGTGCTCAACTTACAGACACAAGACACAAGTATGTGTAGATGCCATCAGAATGTATTAATCACATGCTATCACTAAGAATCCATCTTAAAGCCTTCAAGGTCAGACTTATTTGTACAAGAAGGAATTGGGCATCTGAGGAAGACTACATTTTTATAGCCTTGTGCTGAGTCCAACACTGTAGAACTGTTTTAAGTGTTAAGTGTCTGAACACCGAAGCTCATACAATGAGGATTGTGTGTGTTTGGCCTTTAAGAGTGGTGTACTGATGTTGGGTTTGACAAAGCGCAAGACAAAGGCTGTTCAATAACAGCTTTTATTTGCCGATGCAACCGGTTGGCCAATTCCTGTCCACATGATGCTGGTTATTATTACATACAGAGGGGTACAAAACCAGATTTTCATTTTCAACAATTTTCATTTTAAGCTTAAAAGTTTCATCATTTAACACAACTAACACAAGAACTATAATGTTTGTGTATGAGTGACATACATATGCGTGTTAGTAAACTGAGGTTTCATCCGAGCTCTGGTTCGACTCACAAGTCGTATGAAAACGCGCTCAACGCCTTATATAGGGCAGTTTCTCCTGCTGGCTGTAACACAACCTCATCGCTGGATTACAGCGAACCATAAATTAGGAGAAAATTTCAGTGATCTGGGAAAACAGGAGTTTAAGTCAGACTGCTCTGATTCTGTCACTACACAACACAGGTACGCCAGAGGAGCGGAAAGGTATTCGGACCACCTTCATCCGTCAGCATTACAACTAACGGTTGTTCCCAGACCCTCCTCACCAATAAATAATGTGCAAACACAACACGCATTCCCCAAAAGCTAATGTGCTTGACAGCTGGCCACCCTTAATGAGGTTGCCCTTAATGAGTAATTGATTTCTTATGAATGAGTTATCAATATGTAATTAATTGAGAGCTAATGTGGTAAATGTTATTTCTGTACGGTTTGTAGGTGGTGTGGATTTCTGTTTCGCTGTTTGCAAACACCGTCACTGGTTAATACTGTACAGAGATATAAGATGAGTTAAAACTGTACAGGGAATTCTAGGGTCTGGGAGTGTGTGTGTGTAGGAATACTTGTACAGGCCAATTATTTACAAAATAAACTAAGAGAAACAAGATGTTAAACAAATT
The DNA here is from genome assembly GCA_036877545.1 of Yasuhikotakia modesta. NCBI lineage: Eukaryota > Metazoa > Chordata > Actinopteri > Cypriniformes > Botiidae > Yasuhikotakia > Yasuhikotakia modesta. Next base: position 20,547 of record JBAJNP010001667.1, read on the forward strand.
GTAAAAAGAAATTACATTAACATTAATCATGCTTTACTGTAAATCATCTGATATCCACAGACTTGGATATTATCAGCCTGCTATCCACCTGTGTGTGTGTGTGTGTGTGTGTGTGTACTTCTATTGATGTGTTGGCAGTGTTCCCCTGACAGCTTCCATCCTGTCTCCTTAACCTTCCCTGGCCAGCTCAGTGGCAGCAGTGAGGTTTAATCAATGCGATGGAAGTGACATTTAGGGGCCAAATCAAATTATGTGGAAATGGAGGTAAACTGCAGGACTGCATTAAGCGATGGCCGTATTAACACACAGGTCAGACACACGCAGCGGTCAGGACACGGCCGCCCACCCATTTATGGCACACTGTACCAGAGGGCACCTATATTACCATTAAACACTCGCTAACCTGGGACACGTGTGCTGCATGACAACTACAGCCAGATCTTAAGGCCAGACAAACACACACGTTGCCAAGTCCTCCACCAAGAATATGCAAAAACACGAGGTATTTTTCACAAGAGCAGGTTTGGGTTTTTGTTAAACCTAATAAAAAATTGACTTTAAAATAATTCTTGAATTAAATGTCAAGTCAACGAACAAAAGGACAAAAAAATACATGTAAAATTTTGCAGTGGCTGTTTTCAGCACAGTGTGATTTGCTCTTAAATGCACTCTTTACTCACACGCACTCACAACAATACAACCCTCTGTTCTCATGTGTTCCCCTCGGATCACATGTCTCAAAGTGCTGAAGACAATATCAATTTAAGGCAGCTGTTGAACAACAAACATTGATTCTATATGTTTAACTATCAGAACATGCAGGAGATTAAACATGGAATCCAATGCAATAATTATTATACAATAAATGCTATATGTATTCAAATGCATAAACCGCAATTGTTTATACTTTCCAGCAGGTATTATAATATATGTTTAAAGTGGCTTGCTCCAGACCTTTCCAGAAGCCTTTGGACGGTTCTGTCATCAACTGTTGTCAAAGGTTTGACTTGTGACATTTTAAACACAGTAAGTTAAAAGACACAAAAAGGTTTCCTGGTTTAGTGCATAAGCTGTGAGGGACTGCTGTAACAACAAAAAGGTCGGGAAACGCTGATGTAAAACACGAGCACTAAGGAACCGCAGAACAGAGCGTGTGCACCCTCCTCTCACACACACAGAGCAAAAAAGACAGATGTTCTTTTTTCCCCTCACAGTTTTTTCTTTGTATTTCACATCAAAATCCACACACAGGGCCAAAATTCATGAAATATTCATAAAACTCATAAAAGAGTGCCATCAAATATTCCGATTGTTCAATGTCTTTGTCTCATGAGCTTAAAGAGATCACTGGGTCGGGTCAAACTTGTAAAATAAATCACCAATGACAGCAAAACAACAACCGGTAAATGCTTGTCTCCATCTCAATTTGCCTGACTGATAAGGGGTTCGTCACACAGACTAGAAAACAGACCCCAATGCGAGGAAATGAGAGTACAATCAAGCAAAGCATTTGTTGGGCTGCAAGAGACCACGGACAAGATGGTTGAACAGACTTCGAAAGAAGAGGTGTGAAGGTCTCGCTCGAGGGTACGAGACCCTCAGGCCCAAACTCGCACTCAGGTAAAAGTCTCTCACTTTAAAGAAATATGTCAAACTTCCTTCAGAGTTAAAGAAATCCCACTGCATCCAATTGTAGACAGGAGAGGGTGAGTGCGTGAGGCAGGGTGGAGGAAAGCAGTGTTGGTACAGAGAGATAAACATGTCTGCATTCTGGACCTGAGGTAACGAGTAGAACCGTGTGTCCGACTTCGTACTGACAGCTGTCAGTGTAACCTGTCTGGGCAATTAGAAGCTTGGTTTGACCCAAGCAAGAACACTGATTGAGTGCCTCATCCGAACCAACTTCTGAGGAGTTATGACACCTGCCTTAGTCTCAACTATTAAGTACAACATCCAGTTTGTATTTATGATAGATTGTCATAGGGTTTTCATCCTCTTAGCGATTTTAGCCATTATTTACACAACTAACTATCTACCAAAAACCTTACATAACTTTCCAAAACTGGAGATTTTGAAACTGACACACCATATCTATTACTTGACCAACACAGCTACTGGACAACAAAGATTATCTCAAAAATAGATCAGTTAACAAGTTTGTACTTGAATTGATAATTGGACACAGTCCATAGACCAAATGTCCCAGTTGGTGATCAGGCCAGATTTAACAGCGAGGACATCCCTCGAGCTCAACTTAATTCACAGCGGGTGAAGTTCAATGACCACAATGTCAGAAATAAATTCACTTTCTCAAGCAAAGAGCTCTTTTGTTCAACTCGAACAGTACAGAGGGCACCAGAGAAAATGCATAAGATAAAGACTCTCTCATAATAGATAAGGTTCCTTTGACAGAAGCCTCAGAGCAGCAGATTCGCCCTTGGCCCAAATGCCCTTTGATGAAAGCCTGTATTATGTCTGCATGAAGTCTCTTAAGGACAGAGAAGCAGAAATATGGCTACGTTCATATTAATCCATGTTTTGCTACGTTTCGGCCATTCGTCCATGTCAAGATGTCGTTTTTGTTTGACAAAAACTGGATTTAAGAAAAAAAAAATCAACACACAAAGAGGATAAATTTAGAAACGGTTTCACATTGTATGTGGACTAACACAATGGACACACTGAAAACGAAGACATACTTAATCTAAGTTTAGCATGTGACAAACAAGATGGCGGCCCACACTGCAGTGCATTTAATGCGCCTGCAGTCCTCCCTGATAGCATAAATAAGTCAAATACAGCAAAATATAATAAACACAGCATTTAAAATAAAATTTGGAAAACGTTTAAAAACGGCAGTGAGGACAGAGCGTGAATCAAACAGAAACGTATGACGTTATTGTATCCTGTGAGGAAAAGCAGTCCAACAGGCACCACCTGTGGATAAGATCATGTCTGCATTTATCCACAATCCCCGGCTGCAGACTGGGCAGGAGCGCAAGAGCACTGGCCTTTCTGAAAATGAAAAAGCACGTTGGGGGGCAATAACAATACAACAAAAGAAAGAGAATGAAACTAGGTTCAAGCAGACAAATGTAAGAGCATTCATTAAAAACCATCAGATTGTCTTCCTGTCCTATCAGCCAGCATCAAAACCATCTGCGATCTAGAGGCGAACTACAAAGTGGTTCCTGGGGCCTACAGAAGTGAGGTTTTGATCAGACTAATTAAAAGCCATTTTGTTTTAAACAAACAGACACAACTCTAATTGGCTCTTTTCCATAAGAAAGGGAAGATGTTGAAAGTGAAAGAACGTACGGGGAAGATCAGAGGAACACTCACAGACAGAAGGGCTTACACACCAACACACACACCGACACAGACACACCCACACATCAACACACACACACAAGGCACACACACACACGGCACACCAACACACATTAACACACACACAAACACTTACACACACACACACACACAAACACACTGGCACACACACACATGTACACATTGACACACACACACACACACACACACACAAAACACACTCCTAGGTATTAAGACTTACCAATAACCTAAAAAACAAATGATCAGATTTGACAGAAAATTACAGTTTGTGCTTCTAAGATACACAGAACTCCCTTAAAATGCATGACACAGCTAATCTCACCTTTATCAATAAAAGTTTTCACAGTGCTACAATTGCAGATAGGGTGAGTTTTTGAGAAACCTGTTGTGTCACAGAAATACATTATTTTAAAAAAATATAAAGATTAAGGATATTTTATCTTTAAAGAAAAACATGGTTAAAAAATATTGAGAACCTGTTTGATGCACAAGATTCAGAGAGTAAAACTTTAGTTCTGACAACTTATGCAAACAGCAATCATTGATTGGATGACTCTTTTACCCTGACCTGGGATCAGTATGTGAGATTCACATCTTTAACTGTATCCTTAACACTACCAGTATGCTGATCTGAGGTCAGTGGTCAGAGAACACCTGCTATCACATCTGAACCTTTTCTTGACCACTGCAATTGTATAGATCTGAGTCACTCTCTCGAGACATGAAAGATGCCACACATACATACACACACACACACATACACATACAGCCAAATAAACTGCACAACCCTCAGGGGCATGTGAAAAAAATGCTAGGTTTCAAAATACCAAAAGTGGGTCATTGATTTATTGAACGCAAAAACCTATAGTATTTTTTTTTCGTTTCTGTGATCTCCAATTTTCCCATAAAGCACAAAGGCGGAACTATAAAAACAAGGAAATAATTCAACAAAGTCTGTCGCACACACGCTCGCCCGGATGACATTACATCAGCCGTAGCTTCTCATATCCAAGTAACAATGTTCAGTTATCTATATGATAATGGACTCAGTCTAAAACCAAACAATATGAAAACACACAATTATGTGGACATAAAAGCCCAAAGCCTTGATACTAAATCGTGTGCGCGGTACTCGGCTCAAAAGACGTCCCACGACTGCATTTATTTGCTTGTGTCATGTTGGAAAAGAATAAACGCCTCATGACAAAAGCAAGCCATTTTACGCCACTGCAACGCTAGTTCGTGGCTTGCGAGATTCAGTCGATATTGATATTTATACGGCCGCACGGGGAAAACAAATGTTGCTTCAATAGGGTAAAAACAAAGTGCGCGCCAATGATATGGATCTATATTTACTTATAGCCTCTATATGCTATAGATGGTTGTGTGAAATTATTCTGGCATGTTGCTATCTTGTGTTTGGGATTCAGGTTCAACAATAGAGTTGTGGAATATGGGTTTTCGTACGAGAGAGAAAATCCAATTTTCATGGCACAAACACCTAATTGGAGTGGATTATTTGTGCCCTATTTGGCAGGGAGACAATAAATGTGATGAATTCTTTGCTTTTAAAGTCTACACGTATCTTTGTCAAAAGTCTTAGGCCCGAGGCTCTTTAAGGTAGAAGTGTGGGAGTCGAATGCGCCACGATTCGCGCTGCTGCAACAAAGGAAGGAAGACGATTAACGTGAAAATGAAGACAACAACGAGAAAACAAAAATAACGTAATATAGAGAAGATAAAGAAGTGGTAGGTTAACGTCATTTACCAAAATAATTTGCCTCAAAACTAAATGGGTTGAAAGCTAGCCTGATAAGCTAGTCACCAGTTTTAAGGAAGTTATATTTGTATGAATCAACCTAAACCTGAAGAGCGGCGTTTGTTAGCGGCTAATTCTCGTGTTTAAAACAGCCAATCAGAACATAAGACTCGTATTTACTTATCGTTAACCTAGTTGCTGACAGCTAGTGATCCAGTTCTAACTTAACTCATCCATGCTTCAATTTAAGTCACACATACCCAAACATTGCTGAAGAGAGAAGGGTCAGAATTTGGGGTGGGCTACACTACAGGGCTTCCTCAGCGGTACATGTCACAGCACCAGGGAACTAATCAGTAGCTTTTACAGCTGCGGTTCAGTTTTCAAGCTAGACGCACCACAATGTTCCTCCTCGTATCTTCACTGTTCTCCGCCTCGTCCGTGGCTTCTTTTCAGACCATATTCAGGTCAACAGCAACAAACACAGAGAATGTCCTTTCATCAGGCATTGTTTGGCTTGTGTCTTTCACACTGGGGAAACACAATCAGCGGGTAGGAAGAAAGACAAGGGAGATGAAGAGACACCACAAAGGAATCTGATTTTTCTCTTGGCTCATAAAATGTATTATTAATCCAATTTTTACACAGGCCCTTAAGTTCGGTGCAAAAGGGGAGGGGGGAAAAAATGCATTGAGCAAATTAATGAGGTAAACGTAATGATGTGAGATGATCAAAGGCAATCGGTGTTGAGCAAGTGTGGACCACCAATTATTAAAATAAGCCCAGGATTGTACTTAAATAAGCAACACGGCTAACGATGAAAGACGGGGTCGGCAGGAACGTACCAATTCTCCTAAATGAAACAGTTGGGTTATGTGACAAGTTAACTCTCAGTAGGAACAGCAAGGAGTTACAAGACTGCAAAAACAATCGGTTTCGAACAGCCATAACAGGACGTGTCACTATTAAAAATATACATGTACTCCAGTGTCGTGAATATGACAACGAAACAAAGGTGACAATATGACTATATCAATTAATTTAACATGTCTTTGATACAAAGACCAGGAAAATAATTCAATGTGTCACAAAGAACACTCACTGTACCACCAACCCTTGACGTTTTTTGAAAAACACGTGCTTGTAGCTTTCAAATGACAAATGCTCGTCATTATTATTCATTGTGATGAAAGCGTGCCCTCTCATTTATCCCTGATTGATCAAAGTGTCAAGGCAACACAGCCCTCACACACATACACTCTTAACAAAGGAGCTTTCAAGTGTTTGTGTGTGGAGATTGTCACCCAACACTGGCCATCGTAAACATTTTAAAAGAAGCTAGCGCTCGTGGTTTTACTCTGGGGGAAAGGGCTTCGAATCCAGATTTGGATGAAGATCCTGTTTACACCTGGTATTTACTTCGGTTTCAGGTGTTCTTTATGCAAAATGTTACAAAGGACCAAAGTATTTTGTTAACACTCACAAGAACACCACAGGTGTTCATTTTGCAAACAGCCACCACAGGTAATTTCCTGTAGTTAAAAGCACTGATGAAGTGAACACCAAACTTTAAACCTAAAACAACTATAAACATATTTGCATTTGAGACACAAGCAAACACCAGGTATAAACATTAGTGCAACTGAATTAACCAAAGCTAATGTTAGTAACAGATGTAAACATTCCTCTTTGATGTCATGACAACACTTGCAAACACATCTCAAGGACATTTAATTGACAAACACGCACTAAACATGCTTTTTTGGTAGATGACTGTTTCCTACATTCTCAATAAGTCCCATTGCCCAGAATAACACAATTAACACAGAAGGGGTTGAAAGGAAGAGCATTGGGGGGGGGGGTTGCAGAGTGACCTACCACACTCTGGAACTGCCAGGAATTTCATTCAGATCCCATCCAACTAAACTCAAACCCTGGACAGAACTAAAAGAGTTCATCGGGCACTATGAACCAATAGGCATGCAGCACACACGCGTTTATCCAATCAGAGAGCTGTGTGAGCTGAACTGGGGCAGGGAGTTTGTGCATCACGGGTCACGCACAGCTGTGCAGACGTCCGGACCAAAGACACCAGAGCGGCGACCCAAACACATGGCCAGCGCTTTGCTGCTGTACTGCCTGCAAAATCTGAGCCCAAAACTCAGTCGCTGTGTTCTCATTTTTTCCTCATGATAATGATGACCTGTCCCAGATTCTGTGGTTATGAGGAGAATCACATCGGTTGTATGTCAAAACACAATCACAATGCGCTTGGCAGACAGCTCACCCAAGACAGCAGTGGGGAGAAACCTCTCAATTTGCCAACAATTGAATATTTTATGGTTTCTTAAGAAACTTAGTGTCTTTCATCCGTTCTAATCCTGACCTCAAAATTGGGGTATTTTTGTTCCCAATCTATTTCTGCCATTCCATAAGCCAGCTTCTGCATGGTTAAGTAAAGACAATGTTAAGACAAGCCTTTTAAGCCCATTAGCCTTATAATTCATATGTCTTGGCAAATGCTATTCAGTGTAGTCCAAGATCTGCTAGCACTATCTTCCTGCTGGCTTCTTGGAAAAAGAGAAAGAGAGAGAATAAGAAAGAGCGAGAGAGAGAGTCCTTCTGTAACCAGCTCAGTGAGAGAGAAATAGTGAGTGAGAGAGACAGAGAGAGAGAGAGAGAGAGAGAAATGGAAAAGTATGCTCTAGCAGGCTGCCACATGTTAAAGAATTTGTTTACCGTTTCCTGTCCTGTGATCAACACACTGTTCAAACGGACAACAGTGGAGATGTTGTGGGCGAGGAGAGTTCTGATCTCAGAAGTTCCTTCTGTTCTTCAGGAGGATCCTTGAATCCAAAGAGCTCTAAACCTCCAAACCTGCTGCTTTACAGTACGTCACCCGTCTAACAAAAAACGGCTGATGATGCATCTGTCAAAACAAAACAGAAAATAAATTCATGACTTTTAACAATGATAGGCTGCAGAAATCCCCCATGCTGGTTTCTTAAGAGCTTTTCAATCTGATTTACTTGTAATTAATCTGTTACAATGATTAACACCAGTCATGGACTTGTAGAGGCTTGTGTGGTCAGCTGTGGACTGCACATGGAAACAGACTAACTGAGCTGTGCTCATGTGTGGCGATGTATTTACTGAGCCTGTTATGAGATGAGTAATGTGGATTTATCAATCTGAATAAAGGGAGTAAATGAGTGAGCGAGCGAGAGAGAGAAAGAGCGAGAGCGATAGACCATGCACAGTGATTTCTCTCTCCCTCCCAGCAATCGGAAACCAATCCCTGATTCTGTATTGAGATAGGGAGCAACTCTGCGTCTAACACTCGCCTAAAATAACTTACTGCGTAAAATGTTCGACAACAGTATTTATTTTTCAATGGGAGTTTCTGTTAAGGTTCTGGTTTTAAAAAGGGCACAGTCCAGGCTCAAATGTCTGGCCATTTGATTCTGTGGAAAATAAAAAATAATCACGCCCGACATACAATTTTGAAAAAAGTCTAGGAAGTTTTAATAAAGAAACACAAAGTCCCAAGAAAATAAAAAAGGTGAAAATTAGGAAAAATTATGACAGATTTATGAGGCTGGAGACTCGGTTAGCAAAGTTGCAAGGCTTTGTGGGTAAAAGCCAAAACTCATTTAAAGTACAGTGTTAATAAAACGCTTGCCAGAAAAGAGCCCTTGCACATTTAACACAAGCCCACTAACAGGGAAAACTTCAAACCTGGATGTTACTTAGGAAACTGAATTAATGCAAACAAAACTCATACAGAACATCATAAACGTCCAACATAATTTATCACTAACTATTTTCCCCTATTTTCCTCAAGTGAAATGTTATTTCTTATTTCCTATAACAAATTATTTACATCACACCTGTTGTGTATTTGACAAATTTATCACAACATTTATGCATTTGCAAAAACATTAAAATCAATCACCAGCCCGTTAACTCAACTCCACACCATGCAAGTTACTCAAGAAAATTATGTATTTCTCCTTAACATTAGTCAGCATTTATTTTTATTAGGATTTGTGTGTTAACTTAATAGCCTAGTGTTATGGTGAGGTTTCCTGTGACTTGCTTTAAAGCAGCACAATGCATTTTAATACTTAAACTCTGTTTCGTGTTGGTTTTAACGCAGTTGTTGCACGTGTTTTTTCCCTGCGTGCACAAATATATGCACCATGGTGGCTACATTAAAAAATGCATCTCAAGGGCTGTTCTAACGATGCTTGAAACCTTGTGTGAGTTAGTGATAAAAAGTCAGTCGGTTTATTATGTCATATTACAACAGTGACTCTATGATGAACTTCATAAAGTTTATTGCCAACAACATTCATCTCATATTTAAATGTCAAACCTAATAACGCAACACATTCTTAAGAAGCCTCTTAGATTCTACTTAGAAAATCACGTTTGCCCAAATTATGATGAAATGCATTGTAAAATAACCTTCTAGTTATATACGACAATTTCCTTGCACCGATTGACAAATAGGAGAAATATCAGGTAACATTTCACAATATTTAAAGGTTTGCTATAAATAAACAGCGAAGCCCTAATATACTGACTGTATTGATTTTAAAACGGACACATTCAATATAAAGAAATAAATCTGTAATTCTGCAAAGAGCTGCTGAAATGTGCGAAACTGACAACAGTTGCATTGAGGTCTGTTGCAGTCGACGGCTGGAATGTTCGCAGTTGCTGTTGATTGGAGGGAAACGCGCTTTAATCCCAGCTGGATACTCTAACCACGGACCTGGGAAAGATCGCAATACCGGGATGTGAGAGAGAAGAGATCGCGGAGCTTCAACCTCACCCGACACTCACACTGTCGCCCGTTAACGGCGATCAATAACAGACCGTCGCTGCTTCCGATCTCGCGGACACGCACACGTATCACAGAGACTTGAAGTTCAATGCGATCTCAGATCACTCACCTAATGCTGTGCAAGGCTTCGTCCACGTGTTTTGAAGGAAAACGTCCCTCCGTGTCGGGAAGAGGTGAATAGGGTCGGGCTGTTTTATTTGAGTTGATTTGCGCTGGTCTCTCAAGGACGAGGTGAAATCCCAGGGCTGGTCACACACAAACAACGCCAGAGCAAATTACAAAAGGCAAAGACTTGGGGGAGGAGAAGTCAATTTGTTTCGCGTTCATAACAGGCTACGAGCCAACAGCGGTTACCTTAGCGCCAATAATGCTCGGCTGAGCAAAGCAAATGTGTCAAAACTGGACCATTAAACCCAACACACTGGGTTTGGCTGAAGATTATGCAGTTCAAAGCTTGTACTTGTGCACGCGCTCAACCTGAAGCGCATCGGGAGCCACAGGCGGCAGCTCGCGCCGTTTGGACTTCCAGAGCTGTCAGAAGTTTCTGATAGATCAGTGGGAACGTGCACGTGTGTGGAGAGAATACGTGTAAGATTTAGGTGTCTCGGTTTAAATAAGCGCATAGGTCAGTTTTGACCCACTTTATGATTCTCTGCAAGCCTCTTCTAATTAAAAAAGGGGTCTAACCAGGGCGAGACCCTCCAGGTGTCCCGTTGTTAGTGTATATGCAGCGCGAGCGCTTTCCAAGCGTCAACAGCAATAATCGGGATACCGTCTCAAGATCGAAGGTGTCTCGTCTAAGTGTAAACGGCTATGATTCCGTTTAAAACACGTTCAGCGTGTAAATGTCCCACACCTGCGCTCCCGAGCGCGCCTACGGGTGCACAGGTGTTCGTCGCGCGCCGCGCGCTTGTGCGGTACTTGCGTTCTTACATTAGGTTATTACAGACATAAACAGCATTTAGTCAACACGCTTGTTGCTATTTACGTATATACAAACTTAAGAGATTTAATACATTAAGTTAGTTTAGAATTAATTTAATAGTTTAATAAAGTTTCACTGTTTTGGTTTAATATTAGCCCATGCAATAAACATGTCAGTGCAATTCTTTCCTGGGCTCAAAGTAAAAAAAAGACGTTTGCTAGTAATTCTAACACAAAGTTTGACTCATAAATAAAATGTGCTATCCTGCTTTTTAATAAAATGACATTTTACGGAGCGTTTGGTTATAGGCTGATTTAATAATTTAGGGTGGTAACATTTTACAATTATTTGTTACAAAATAAACCCCTTAGATGCTTATAGCTTTAGTTGTTATACCATAGGGTTCATAACACTAAAAAATAAACTTTTTCCCGACGAGATTGTGAACAGAATGAAATGGAAGTCTGTTGTAGGTTATCACATTTATAGGTTATCACATTTTATCACAAGTTTGACGTGCGCCTCCTGAGCTCGTGCACGCGCATTTGAGGTACCCCTGCGCGCATCACAGACAATATTCTGTCCTGAGCCAAGTACGAATTGAAAACATGCGTTTTGTCCATTAAAACAATATGTTACAGCACTTAAGAACTTCGTAGTTGTTTCAGTTATAACGCAAGTAAATATATTTGCAATAGACAGTTAAAAAAAAACAAAAATTGCCTACAAATACATTAAAAGGACCAGAGCACTGAACCCTAGATAGTTTGCGTTATGATGACAGTATTTTAACGTGCATTGCCTTTAATGCGCGTAGGCTTTGTCGTCTAAGGTCACTGTGGACATTTAAATCGTTAAAAGCCAAACAAAAAACCTGCTGTTTGTTCTGAGCATGAAAACAGATAAGCGAGTGGTTGGTAATATTTGCCAACTGAAATGACATTCTGTTATTGTTGCATGTTTTAGACGACCAATGAAAGCCAAGGTTTATAGTACAAAGAGACACTTTTGTTATGTTGTAAGTTCACACACCAGTTAAGGCAATTATTCAGGATACAATTACGCCACTAGTCAGGGCTAATACTATTCAGGACCGTCTCATAGACAAAAGTGTACAGATTGTTTATAGCACAATTTTAAAGACCTGATGCTCAATATTTACTAAGTCATTCTTTAAAGATATGAATAAAGCAAAAACAAAAATGCATTTTGAAAAACGTATATTTGAAATGCTGTATATTATGTTTTATAATACATGTGTACTTTAATATAGCATTTAAGGCACTAATAGAATTTGAAATCATTTACAGCCTTGAGTTTTTTTGGACCCGTGCAAACTTTCATTCCTAAATATATGCCTAACTGACCTCTAGCGGTGTCTAAATATTATGACAGGTAGGCAGGCAGTGAATAATAGTCATTCACTGACTGGAGGCCTCTCACTCTCTCTAGCTCTCACTCTCTCTAGCTCTCACTCTCTCTAGCTCTCACTCTCTCTAGCTCTCACCCTCTTACTCTCACTCTCTCTCTCTCTCTTACGCACGCATTCACGTCGGAAACACAGTTCCGTCGGTTCTATTCCGAGCAAGAATGAAGGATACAGGCACGCAAAGTTATACATCCTGTGTCCTGTTAAAGCCATATCAGTACTTGCCATCCGAGAAACTGCTTAGAACCAATTCTTCAATTTCTTGAATTCACCGACACCCTACCTCAATTTAACTATTTCCGTAAACGTTTTCATCAAAGTATGACTTCATTATTCTCTATTTACTACTTCTACGAACAAAATGCAATGCAAATTATTTAAAAAAAAAACCTTCTCAATAGTAATAATAATGTTTTCAATTTAATAGGAGCAAATGAATGCACACCACATTCAAAACCAAGTTGCTCAAATAAATGTAAACAAAGTTACTTTACTAAATGATGAGCGTCATGTACATCGGAAAGTTATAGAAGATAGATAATTAAAATCCATTATAAGCTGTACTGAAAAAAAGAGCATTTTCTACATCAAACAACAAAAAATGTTCTGCATCTCAAGTCACCAAACGGCTGAATTAAAATTTAAAGACTGCCCCAGCACACAAAAGGCCAGTTTAGGTTCAAGTAACTGCCTAATGCTAAAAATGAACAAATCTGGTCTTGTATTATTATAAATGCCCTTGCTGAAATTTCCTCTTTATTGGATTTTTCACATTATTTGTTGTGATTTAAAGTCTTGAGGGTTGGGGACTCACATTTGTCTTCATAGAAGATAAGATGAGAATTTGTTAATCTTCCAGACTGCTATTCTTCTGTATCTAAATAGCCTATCTGTGTTACAAGCATAGTGATTAAAACTGAGGGGATTTGGAGAGAAGGATACAAATGCAGACAGTGTCGCATCAGCCCATATCAAACGGCCTGTTAGATGTTTAATATTTGGCTGTATTTAGTCTCCAGCATACAGCTGTCTGCTTGAAGATTTATAACTAAAGAATCATTTGGAGGGGGAGAAAGTATCTTTTGATAGACTGAGTGACTAATAGCTAAAGCCGACAGCAAACGCTAAAAAACTCGCTGTCTCTCTCGCGCGCACAGAGGGCAAGTGACAAGACCCCTCTGTGTGCACAACAGAGAAGTCAAAATGTGACACATTCTTGCTGGCAGTGGGATAAAACTCAATCAACCTAAACCGTCTTTGCACAGACAAAAATACTGGGATGCACACACAGCACACACAAACTTAAGGTGTTCTCATTTAAACACTAACAAAAATGAATGTTTTGCCAGACAGAATTAATCAATCCATGATCTATTAAAGCAAACACCACCGCTAAAACAATACCTCACCTTTCCAGGTATAAACCGCAGCCCCACAGCCCTGTGTGATACATCAGGGAGCAGAAAAGACAGATTGTGGGAGAGTTTTGTCTAATCTCCATAAGCTTGATGGCAGCAGCTGTCGTGTACAGGGGGCTATAGGGTGGGGGGAGTACAGTTCACAAGAGAAACACGCTTTTCTTCAGGTAGATCTTATTCAGTCCTGTTCAGAACGTATGTTCTATGTGATTTTGCCTTGACCTTAAGGCCGCTGTGTGCTGTGAACTGTGGGATACGAATCTACAAGGGGAATCTGCTGCAACATACTTGAACAGCAGTCTGGGTCAGAGGTATCGCTGTACAAGGACTGTTTTAGCATGCAAAAAGACCCGGGTTCGAATCTGACTGTGACGCTCTCATGTAACCAGTCTAGACTGATTATATTTAAACATGAATAGGTGATTTCTATCACAGCATTTTATATAGAAACAGTTACGGGACACTGTATTGCATGTCATAATGCTTACTGCAGTCTACAAAGCATTTTTGTGGCCCAGTCCATCAACCAGTCATCTGTAAAATCCACCTATTGAAACACACAAGCTTTGAAACTGACTAGCACAAGTTGGAACAACAATGGAACGATTGAACCGCTGTGTGATTCTGCAAACAACTGATAATTTCCACCGTGTGATAAAGTAAAAATCCCGGATAAACAACTTTGTTTACAACACGGAGGGTTGTGGCGACGCTGGACGTTTTTGTCGCGCTGTGTTTTTGTTAGCGTCCTTCGGCGCCGCGGCCTCGTCAATCTTTCAGTATTCAAGCTGTTTAAAGGTGGACGATTTATGGTTAGCGAGGCACAGCAGACAGAGCTGAGGTCACACCATATCAGCCAGCGACAATGGCCATTGTTCGTGCATGCAACAGGAAGTGGCTGTGTGGGACTTCCTGCGGCTGATACCTAGTGCCGGCAGGCTGGACGGGGGTGGTAGCCAGGCAGGCCATGGCTGATCACATTGTTCCAGGTAGGATCTCATAGTAATGTCGGTCCCCTGGGACAATGTGTTTTCCACTAAAGCGCCCCAGTCTCACATCCTTAATATAGAGCTGAAAACAGTCCCATTGGAACCTACGTAATCTCCCAGTGCGAGTTTGTGTACATGCCTCTGTGTTTCACAGACAGTTTAAACATTAACATAAATCATTAAAAGCAAACTTAAAAGCCAACAGGGTCAATAACAATGTTTTTTAAAGTCCGGATGACTTTTAAAAATACATCAGTAAGACATTTTATGCAAGCATGAATATATCTTGTTTGATGAACATGTTTTCAAATTATGAATTTACAATTATGATAAAATTATGAAATTATGGAATTAAAGTTACATTTGATATTTTTGGTTTACACTCCAAAATGTCTAGCTGGGGTAGTTTAAATTGTAACAATCTGAAAATGTTATATTTAAAAAAAAAGCAATTCCTTAAAATTTCCCAAAACATCTATTCTGAAATATAAACTTAATTATCAATAATAAAAGAAAATGAATGCTGCATAAACATGAAGGCAGAAATGTGTCAAGGTTATTATTTGTAATCTTATATATTTACCATTTATACAAGTGCAAACATTGCAAAAAACATTTTATCTCTCACATACTTGTCATTGACCCTTTAATATCATTTCCTCAAAAAAACCTCCACACTATCACAATAATCTGTCAGCTTTAACAACACAAACATCCATTTTATAGTTTTTTGTATCCACTATACACAAAACACTTCTTTACAGTATTGTACAAAGTCTTCCATTGACACCTGTGGGTTTGTGTTCGGTTTTGAAGCAAGTATCCATGCTATGAGAAAACAAGCATGCCCGCTAAATGGGAAAATAACAACTTTGACCATTCCATTCAGAGGAATCTCTGTATTCAGTGAATTCTGATGTGTAACAAGGAAATAATCTACAGCATTCCTCAGCGATGAAAACCCTTTGACCGCTAAAGTGTGTTCTTTAACACCGGAATGCTTTGACCCACAAAAACTGGGTTTTTGTTGGCAGATTGCGGCTTTCACACCCACATTAGCTGCAGTATGCGGTTGTTTGGCAGATCCACTTGAGAACAAATGCCCAGGATTTTTTTTTTTCGGAATAACCCCTCAGTCTAAAGCCATCCCGGAGGTCTAGCGCGACACTCCGAGACATATTTACTCTTGTTCTACGGCTGGGCTTGTTTCTTCAAAATAGCACCTTTTGTGGCAAACATTTTTCTATTAACCTTTAAAGGATGGAAGAGAGATATAGAGACTAGGACAAACAGACCGTGTTGGCGGGGGTGTTAGCGTCGTGCAACAGATGTGCAGATGGTGTGCTACAGTAAGAGATCAAGGCGAGAGAGAGAGAGAGAGAGAGAGAGAGAGAGAGAGAGAGAGAGCTTTCATACGCCACTCAAACGCCCCTCGTGCCTTTTAAACTCCTCCAGCCCGGATTCGGCACACCACAACGACTGATTTTCGGCGCTAAAGATCTATGACAGTCGAACGCGGCCATATTGACAAACGTTTGTTCTTGATTAAAGCGTGATCTTATGAGAAAAATCAGGCACTTTGCTGAAGTAACAAGAAGACGGTGTTAGTCTGACATAAGGCCTTATGTGAGAGAGATTTTACCCCTACACCACCTACCGATGACACTCGGTTGCAGGCGCTCTCTCACACGCCACATACGAAACATTTAACTCTCTAAATAGCCATTTGGGTGATTCATTCGGCGCAAAGAATGGAATATTTATCGGCCCATCCACATCTGCTAATGAGTTGTGAGTCACTCAGCGTTGACTATATATAGTATCGCATCTGACGTTTCCTAGCGTAAACATTCATTGGGTTTGTTTGCCATACCTCCAGTCTAAATGGGGGAGAGATCTTATGAGGCAGACTGTCTTCTCCCTTTGGGACAACCGCCAAGCACAGGGAACTAAATATGGCTGCTGTCACTGTTACTCAGTTATGGGTGTATTAACATACAATGGGTGTGATTCACTTAGGAGAGCCTTAACCGAGTGAACAGACACGATTTACTCGCATGTGTTTTAACTCGCGAGCGCCGTGATTCAGCCCAGAAAATTCTAAATTGGTCTCTGAAAGACGACGCGTATTTGTTTAAAAGAACTGAGAACTGGTTCGGTGTGGTTAAGCATCTAGTCTCTCTAGCACAAATCCAAGATAATATATTTGTACTCACAACTGTCACATTAAAAGGACACACTGTTCACAAGAAAACAACTTCCATCATCGTCTTGAATATTTGGGGGGGGACTCCATATTACGGTGTTGTCACTCCTTCAGTTTATTTTCACTCAGAATGCTACATGTTAATAAAGCACTTTTACAAATACTTAAAAATCTCAAAATAGTTAAAAACATGAGGAGAACTTGCTTGCACAACACCTAATGCCACAACACTAGGTTGTAACTAGGGTGTTCTTAGTGGGTGATAAAGTAGGTGTACCCCTAGTCTATTATATACCAATCCCTCCCCTCCTATGTAATTTGAAGAATTTCCTCACCCATTTTATTGTACGCCAGGAAAATATAATGAGTCAGACTACTTAAAACAATAATGTCACTTTTCTCTTCAATAAACTGTACATCATTTAGGTTGGTACAAGTTACTATGCAGCGTAAATACTGTGGTACAAGTTACTCAACAGAATTTGATATTTAAAGGGATAGTTCACCAAAAAATATAAATTGTCAACATATACTTACAGTCAGTCCAAAACGGTATTGAACTTTCTTGGTTCAATAAAACACAATAGGAAAGGTTTTGAAGAAAGTTGCACTGTTCTCTTCCACACAATGAAAGCAGATGGGGACCAGCAACTGTCAAGCTCTAAAAGGAATAAAAACACAGAAAAGGCATAAATCCATATGTCTTGGGCAGATTATTTTCTGTAGTCTGAGGCTGTACAATAGTTTAATTGTGAGGAACAAATTCATCATTCAGTGAAAATTTTGTCTGACGGTCATTTCTCCAACAATTCTCCATTATACAGAAAAAAAACAGCTAAAACATTGTGCTATAAATAACTCATAAGTCATATGGAATTTACAGGACATGGGAAAATAGTAAAGCCATGATAACATTTTTACATTTTTGCTTCAGCAAACATGACTATAAAAGGATTGGGAATGCATATTTTTGCATATAAGAGCATTAAACTATCTGCTGCTAATCCAGTGGCACGTACTGCATATATTACCTGATGTAAACTCAAAGCCTCTGCTTTGCCGCCCATCTGCTCTGAATGTGCAATAGCCGTTTTTTGTCCCAGTGTATTAGTAGTTGGTGTCAGTGAGTGTAAGGGGCCTGGATAGCTGTGGAAATGTTGGTGTTTGGTCTGAGGCCTGTGTGAATCAGGCAGACTGGTGTTGGGGGCACTGAGAGCTTCTACAAGCGCTGACTGAGTTCTTTGTGTCCCGTTTTATTTTGACAGGAAATGGCTGCCCTTTTTCGTCTCCTATGGGGAATATGTAACTGTGGTCACCTAATCAATCCTACCAGAGAGAGAGAGAAAGAGAGGGGGATGGAGAAAGAGAGAAACGGTTAAACCAGCAGCTACAGTTTAGCAAAACACAGACGAACAATGTTTTGTTTATGTCTTGCTATAGACTCATTTCTTTTTCCTTGTTTCCTTTAGTCGCCTCTTTTCTCTCTATCCTTCATTCATAAATCCAGCCATGACAGCCTGTTGTTTTAATCACATGACTGATCGCTACACAGTCTTAATTTAAACGACAGGAAATGCAAGGGAGGGTTTAAAGTCTATTTTGTTTTACTCTCCCTTTTTTAAGGAGAACTAGACACGACGAAAGATAAAACAACTTAACTGTTGTTGTTAGCATGTGTGTTAGCATAGTAGAAATGATAAATTGTTTAGCACTAAAGGCGACTGGGGAACAAATTATTTTATAATAAATAAAAAGTCAGCGATCAGTAAAACTCTTCATTGTAAAGAACAGCTAACATATTTATTAATAATAATAATAATAACAACAATATTTTATGTAAGTTGAGACAAAACTTAGACATTCAATGTTTTTTTACTTAATTACAAAAGAGGGTCAATTTTTTACTTTTTGCTTTTATTTTCATTTTTTTCCAAAAACCCACTTCAGCACAACTTTAAGGGCAGCATGTGGAGTTTAAACAGTTTTAATGGAAATGATGTGTCTGAACCCACCTATAAACAAACAGACGCCTCTCACCAGCTCTAAAGTGAAGTGAAAGTCTCGCTCTGATACTCCATCAGGGATTAGAGCGCTAGATCCAGCCATCAGGAGAGAGAGAGAGAGAGAGAGAAAGGGTGTATAAGACAGTGAGAAAGACAGAAGGAAGAGAGAGACAGACAGACAGACAGAGAGAGAACGAGAGAAAGTGTGTATAAGAAAGAGCGAGAGAAAGAAAGAAAGAGCAAGAGAGAAAGAGAGGACGAGAGAGAAAGAAAGAAAGAGGAAGAGAGAGAGAGAGAGAAAGAGAGAGAGAGAGAGACAGACAGATAGAGAGAGCAAGAGAGAAAGAAAGAAAGAGAGGAGAGAAAGAGAGAGAGCACTTCCATTACAGGACAAGCAAAGATGAACAAGAAAAAAGCTTCAGAAGTCACAAAGACAACCCCCCGATGCCCCCAGTATGAGCGTCTCCACCGAGAACACACACCACCGAGAACACACACCACCGAGAACACACACCACCGAGAACACACACCACAGTCCTCACACTGGATTACACATGAAACACAAAAGCCACAGATCTGTGTAGGAAACATCCCCTGAATACATCATACAGACAAGGTCTGGTGACTGAAGTACAAAAAGCACCTCTTGCACACCCCCATCCTACTTATGGCCCTGACCTCTTCCCCTCAGTGTTGCCTGTGTGTTTTTACAGCCTCACAACTCTCCCCTCATTCCCTGGTGAATAAGACCCAGAGACGTTTTGTGCTGGACCGTAGGCTGTCTGAAACCAGGTCACGAGGGTCACCCTTCAAAGCAATTAAATGCCGTTTTTTGCTTCTTTTATTTGAAGAAACTAAGATTACAAAAACTTTCTCTATACAATAATGCCACATGTAGCGATTCTTTAACCGTCACCTTGTTGTAAACACCACAGCAAATATTGCAGCGTCGGGTACAAAGGGCAATTGCTCAAACCTGAGAGGAAAAAGTCACACGGAGAGACAGAGTGATTTGATGAAGAATAAAGAAGAAGAGAAACAGGGACATGGAAGTAGAAAAAGTTTGAAGATGAGATGAGAGCAAGTCCAGTAAAAAGAAAAGAAAGATAGAGGGGATTAGTGGAGGATGAGTGAATCGAAGAGACGAAAATAGGGAGGATGGAGGGAGGAAGTCCCATGGCTGCCTCGGGGCATTGTGCAAAATTGATGGAGGGATGAGAGACCTCTATCTCTCTCTCACACACACGACTCCAAAACTTCCATCTATGACTCTTCTTCTGCAACTCTCTCTTTTTTATATGTAACAACATCCCATAAAGAAAGCAAGAAGTTTAAATGTTTTCTAACAGTTTTGGTTTAGTTTTAAATGCTTTCACATGCATTAGATGCAAATAAGTGACTTCAGAACTATATATTCTATTATTTAAATAACTTCAAAACACATGAGCAAATACAATTTCAACATCTCATGGCTAATACTATGGAAACACTTTCCAATAAGGTTTCACTGTTAACATTAGTTAAGTAACATGAGCTAACAAACAACAGTGTAGTTTTACAGCATTTAAAAATTGTTATGTTACTCATTGTATATTCATGTTAATTCAGTGTGCATTTATTCTTTGTGTGTTTTGGTAACCGTTAACAGATCCAACTTTTGATTTGAAAACGTATTAGTAAATGTTGAGATTAACATCAATTAACATGTAGAATTACTGCCAATTTATGCAGATTTATGTTAATTAATAAATAGAACCATATAGTAATTAACATTTTTATGCTAGGTTATAATGAAAAGAAAAAAATAAGAAAAAATAGGTCTAAAACAACAACTAAATCTATACACTACAGGTATGGACAAAGTATCAAAAGTACTGTAAATAATAGTGAAAATGTTTCCAAGCAAAAATCTGTTTAGTTGTAATTAAACAAACCCTAGTATGAGAAACACCCACATTTGCCATGTGGCATATAAAAGACGTCTCACAGCAGTGTTAGTCCTCACTAACTCAACCTAAATTCTGTCAATGTAGACCTTAAATGAACCAGATTAAGTCTGACTTTCATTTTTTCTCCTTTCATACCATTAACTTTAAGTGTAGCATATCACACAATCAGTCCCACTGGTATGATGCCAGCATTACCAAAAGTTAACTGGTTAACTGGTAAAATTTTTCAATCCCTGGTAGGATTGAAAAATAACTCTCGCTCTTTCACTCCCTCTTTCCCTCTCTCTCTTTCTCTCTCTCTCTCTCTCTTTCCCTCTCTCAAAAATTGTGTAGATTTGATGAACCTGTTTATTCTCCGAGCCGAAAACCAAAATCTAACAGCACTTAGAATCTAAAGAGGTTTAACAAAACTACTGACTGCAGTCCTCTGTGGCTGGGGAGGCAATAAATGTGAAATGTGAAACTCAGGTTCTTATTCTCTCATTTCCCTCTAAAAACAAACGCTTCTGAATGGTTCAATGCCTGACTTGGCCGCTGCCGTTACAACAATACACATTTGTACAACTGCTCTATTTCAAACTACACAGCCACCAGCACTTAGCATTTGTATATACAGCATCATAGCATTTTTATAATTAACCAAAACTACTTTTACGACAAAAACCTGTAATTTTAAAACTGACTTAAAATTAAAACAAAAACAGGATGTTGCAAAAAAGACAACTAGACTAAATGTCTACTGCAATACAGACTAAATAGGAACTAATTAGAAATATGTTTTGCGTTTAAAATTATAGCCGGATAAACTGATTTAATTCATACCCAACAGGAATTTTTCTTTTCTGTAGTCTAACGTTTTCTCTTGGTTTTCTGATGATTGCCAAACTTAAATTTGTTGCATCTCATACAATGACAACAAAGTCTATAGACTATACCTGACCACTGGCAGGCAATGTATACCATCAACATATGCAAACTAAACAATGTATAGTTTTGCATTATAAAGGATGAAAATTTTTTCAACATACTGAAGCTAAAGTAAAGTGTCATTTTTAACAGACACATATAATATTAATTATTTGTGCACCATTGAAACTAAATGAACACTCCACACTAAACAAAAGCTAAATATATAACTATATAACTAAGATAAGCACAAGAAGTGGTGTGTGAGATGTGTGTTGGCATGCACTGGTGCTCTGTAATGTCGCTGGTTGAAATGCCTCGTGGCTCCTTGACTGACACAGAGATGGTTTGCTGGATGGCTGCGCTGGCACAGACACGGCCAATCTGAGTCACACACACACACACACACACACACACACACACACACACACAGCTTACACACCCACCTGCAGCAAAAGTGGCCATGCCAAGCCCTGAAGAGCCTTACTCACCACTGAGAATGCTCTCTCTCTCCCGCCCCCAAAGGCTCAGACAGTGCCCCCCTCCCCCCTCCTCCACCCCGAACCATACCGGGCCCCCCACGAACAGACAAGACCCCTGTTGATGGAGGTGATTGGTAAGACGCCGAGACCGCTACGCTCTCAGAAAGAAGTCAAAGTTCCAGAACCGCACCAAGTCATCTGTTAGCAATCGAGAGCAAGGCACCATATTAAAGTGTTGCTTGGGTCACAAACCAAGGTCTTTGCACCCCATGACATGGACCTACTGTTTCATGTGTATATATGTGTGTATATATATATGAGAGAAAAGGATGTTGCTAGTGATGTAATTAAGGTACAGAGTGTGTGACTGAAGAACTTCAGAAGTTTAGAAATAGCCAAGAAACTTATAGTCAATTTGTGTGTGTTTGCAAACACACCAAAGCATCTATGAAAAACTACAGAAAACTTTCAGACCAATTTCTGACGCACGATCCAGGGAAGATTCAAGGTAATTTTGTGTACAGTCTGAGGAAAAAAGCAAAAACGGAAAAAGTGAGGATAAACTCTAAATACGACAGGAAACTAAGTCGATGTCCCTGACAGCCCTTTATGGAAAATGACTGAAGCGAGATTCTTTCCCTACGTTACCACAAGGCTGTTTTAAGCTTTTAAAACGCAAAAAAAAAAACAGCTGAAAAAAGGCTGAAACTTTCTCAAAGGCAGATAATGCTACAGCAGAGCGGATAAACACGGATCTAATGTCACAACAACGCGGCACAAAAGCGCGTCAAGAGCGCAAAGCCGCTCTTCATCAAACCCTGTTATTTAAACATTAAGCGCAACAGCGGAGTGGAGAGGCAGGAGATGATGATGATTTGCGATTTAATGATTTCATCACTGTATTAGGGGATTAAGACATGCATGGAAATAGATTAGTTCTACATCCATTTTCGCTCTGACTGGCAGACACCCAAAAACCTCAGAGATGGAAACATGAAGAATGAGTCGCGCCGTGACAGATGGAGCGGGAGTGACCCGGTGAGCGCCGGTAAGTGCGCTACCGCCACCTGCTGGCGGTGAGAGGAACACGTCACACTCCGCAACTGGGTTTTTAAAATAGATTATAAAGATATATAATAGATGGTAAAATAAATCTTTCTGTGGGTAAAATAAATCTCTGTAGATCTTTCTTTTTCTTACTTTATGACCATGACGGTCAAGACTCAAAAAAGATAAGAGAAAAAATAACAATAAAAAACCTGTTGCTGTTCGTACACTATTTTATTAACACTGTAAGTCTAAGTAAAGGTTATATTTTGCTCTCAGACACAGAGCACAGACTTTTAAAGACTCTTGCAGTCAGTAACTGAACACACTCAGAATTGCACAAGGCCACGTTTCAATGCCCTGTAAAGTAACTTCAGATAAAAGTGTCTGTAAAGTGCATATGTAAATGTAATAAATACAACAAAATGTTAAAGAACTGAGGGAACTATTATCAGATGTGCTGACTCTCTCTGTTCTCAAAGACATCGACGTTTGCCATCGAGTCATTATGTTTTGCCTATGCAAGGTTTAATTACAGTGGCACGACCCCCCTTCTGTTGTCCTCGATTACATCAGCGGCGTGGCAAAAACGGTCACATGATCAACCGCGCCGGGCGCTGGAGTCAATTACTCAAAAGAACAAATGAAAGTATGAAGAGAAGACAAATAGAAGACAAACCCCGTGAAGGAAATAAACAGCAACTTAAGAGAACGACTGGAAAATAAACAGATGCGAAAGGAAACAACGCAAAAGTGGCTCAAGTTCATTAATTAGAATTTCAAATCGGACAAACGTGAGATGACAGCAGTACGCCTGTCAGATCAGATCATGGCCTAGCCATGAGAGCCTCCTGGTGCTCGGAGCCAAAAGCAGGAACAGCTCGTCACAAACAGCTTCCTGCGAACTGTGTGTGTGTGTGTTATTCCTGCAAGTTGTCTTCATCGCCTCTGATTACTGCGGTCCGCCTTTTTCCCGCCTGTCCTCTCCGAGATGTCACTCCATGTCTGAATAAGAAGTGACAATTAAAACATTTTCCTAAGGCGCTCTGACTGGAGATGTGCGGGCGAGGCTGGCGGAGTGCCAGGGCGAGACCGGGCGAGGTAAGAGGGTACAGAAACCGTCTGATCTGGTCCCAGGGTGATAAAACGATGATGGCTCTCTTACGGCACAGCACCAGTGGGTAAGACAGACTAACACACCCTTGTAGGGCACCAGAGGGTGAGGAAGGAAGAGAGAGGGCGGAATGTGGGTCTTTAAGGGAGAACATTAGGACTCACCGCAGGGTGAGCAAAATGAGAATGTGATAGCAAGAAAAAGAATTGCTAAGGTTTAGAAAAGTATTTAGCTAAACCAGTGGCTCTCAGCTGATGGTACATGACCAGGGCTGAATCAGAGAAAAACGGGGCTCAGAGTCCTTCACCAAACATGAGAGATATGGTCCCACAACAGATTTACATCTTGGTTAAAGGTAACCAACACTGCATGTGGCTCTGGGTCTTATGTAAGTTTAAATAAAGACCAGATTGCTTTAAATACAGGTTTGTTGGTTAATCATGTCAGGTTACTAATACCACATACAGCTGAACCCACATATTATTTCATGATAGCATAAACAAATTTCAAACCTTGTTTTGAAGAAATTGTGTGTTTCCTTATTTACAATTCTGGTATTGTTGGGTAAAATTTGAGTCCAGGTGACCTCCACTGTGCTGAAACACACCATAGCAAGAGATAAAAACAAGCTTTTGAGAGGTTCTGACTCATTGTGAAGGAACAATACTGTACATAAGGGAAGATAGAAAAGAAAGAAAGACAAGGAGTGTTTTTTTGGGCAGAATACCAGGCCGGGCAGCAGACAGCTGCAGCACAGAGGAAGAAGGAGCCAAACTAACCTGGCCTCACAGAGGGATAAAAGATCCAAGACCTTCTGCCTACAGAGACCAGTATCTAGGAGCACAGCCAATCAGAGAAGGCCACGAGGAATCCATTTCCCATTTACCCAAACTCTTCAAAGTAGAACAAAGGTCATCTGTGTGACAGGATGAGAACAAAAGGGAATCATCTCAAGTTATTAAAACACGATATAACCTTGCAGAGAAACAACAGATGTTGTTCGTGACATTAACTGTGGGCATATTCCACTAAATCTATAAACAAAAAATGTTTAAACATTTCTATCTTAATATTTATACTGTATCCAAAGCAACACAATCCAAAGTGGTGTATTCAAGTTATACAATCTCTAGGGTTCAAACCCACAACCTTCTATACTGCTCTACCAGTTGAGCTACACTGGAACCATTTTAAACAACATATCTACCTTTCTTAAAATCAAATGGCTATTTTATTTGATATTATACACAAGACATTAATGCAATTTAAACCGTGTCTTAAGTGTCAAACTCATTTTTGGGGGCCTCTGTATAAAGACGAGAAACATTTCTGACGTTCCGAGCCCGGAAGGAGCGAACGGAACAACATGATGCTGGATTCTGGACGCGGTCCACGTTACATTGTCTAAGCTGAGATTTACAGGAGCATTTAGACGGCGAGTGCCCGCTGGCTTGGCGCTGTCAAGCGTTTGCAGCTTTAATCTGATCTATTATGCTGATGAGTTTGACTGCGTTCCAGAACTTTCAGTGGCTTCACACTCGATCTGGCAACGGGTTCCGTCACCTGAGCTGGGGAACACACCGACACTTTGTCACTTAGTCACACCTGAGCAGAGTCCAAAAGCGGGTTGTTCACACCAATTTTGGTTTGCGTTCGTTACTTGTTACAAAATAAAACTTACAAAAACTTACAAAATAAGTCAAGAACTTATTTTGTCAATGGAAATTTATTTAAGCAAGGAGGATGGAATTCTTTAACTTCCTGTGTGTGTGTGTGTGTGTGTGTGTGTGTGTGTGTGTGTGTGTGTGTGACATGAATAAATTAATGATGTCTCAAGTAAGTAGGGCATGTTATAATGATGAATGTGTGTGAGGCGTGTTCATAGGACACTGGAGCAGGAAGTGAATTTGAGATAGCAGAGTTTGGCTTTAGCCCCTCAGCTTCTAAACTCTAAGAGATGCTCTCAGACAAACCCTCTCATACATCATTACAATACACAGTCCCAACAGTCCTCCTCCCTGATCTCCATACACTCCCTTCTCCCCTTACAGCAAAGATACACACTTAGCATGTAGCTCACTTCCCACAAGAAATGTTTGGAAACAAAACCCTTTAGGCTAAACGGTGAAGGTCGAGAAGCTGTAAAGAAATAGTTCAGGCAATGTAACATTTAGTCATTGTTTTAAAATACGTTTCAAATCTGTGTGACTTTTTCATGTTTGCCATGTGTTTGACTTGTGCTCTCCATACAATGAAAGTGAATGGGGACTGGTGTTGTCTTCTGAAGCCATTTGTGTGGGAAAATTTGTTCTCTGTAAAAGAGAACAATTCTCACTTTCATATAGAAACTTAGTTCTTCATGCATGTTTATAAGAAACAATGGTGAAAATAGACAATTTTTAGGGTAACTACCCCTTTTAAAAAGTAAATGTGGTACATTTGCACCATCAAATAAATACTAGGTACAAAACACTGTTTTATCAGGTATGGCTGTAATAAATAGTAGTAAAGAAAGTAATAATATTATTTTTACTATTATTACTAATAAATACAGTTATTACTTATTATTCTACTTTGAGAAATATGCCCATGATAGCACTAGTAATACCAAAGTCACAGGTTTGAGTTAAGATACATAAATGTTCATGTCTCACAAACAAATTAATGGAAATATACAGTAAAGCCGAGACTCAGAGGTCATCAAAAACCTCACAATCTTTTCTCTTTAAAACAGCAGGACAAAATATCCAGAGGAACTACAGCAGAAATCCAAACAAAACATCCCCCATCTACGACAACCATGGAGACAAATCCAATTATGTGTCTCATGTTGCAAATTTGTTCTAATGGACGGAATAGGAAAATAAATAAGCGGCAGCTGAGGGAAACAAAGGGAATGCGATTTCTAATTAACATGAAAGAGAGACTAAGAGACGTGTTAGTAAACCCATCTTTCATCCTTCTCTTGTCCTCACAACCGACACATTTTGTTTGCGCCCAAATGTTGTCTTGTAGAAGGAAGTGTGTTTTCCGTTTCGCCGGCAAATTAAATGTCAACAGATTTAATGTCGGCCCCAATCTCCCTTTTTTTCTATTTTCTTGGGCGTTTCGTCGATTTTATTGTTCATTAAGCGTTTTCTCTTTTGCATTGCTTGCACTCAAACGGCTTTATTTGTCACATCTCGGCTTTGAAGATCACAAAAGCCTGAGACAATAATTAGGTTTAGTGTAATTACAAACCGAACGTAATGAGAGAGTTGAAAGGAAATGTCTGGCCTTATCTGCTCACAGCCTCTCTCTGGATAACCATTAATCCCACATTAGCCCTGCGCCGTCACTTTAAAATACAGTTTTGTGAAAGATGATGATCGGGTGACCCGCCTGGGTCACACACAAACGCTTGAGTTTGATATCAAGCCACCAAGTTCAGAAAACTGGCCTGTAAACAACAACGATGAAGAGAATCTCAGTCCGACACAGTGAATGAAGACGTATGTAAATAGCACAGTTTGTGCTAGCCTGACCTTTTAGCATATCAGGCGTATTGAGATGGGTCAACACCATAAAAGCAAGCAGTCTGCACAAGACCTCAAACAACAGTGTTAATAAGAGAGAAAAAGTCATTCAACCGAGCTAAAAATATAAAGTGACACAAATAGCTGCTTATGTTTTGACTTTTTAACAGATAACCAGAAGGGATTTAATTTAACAATATCTGGTTTGCTGCAGACACGGTTTAAATTCAGCAGTTATTTATAAATACAGATTATAAATAACAAAAAACATACCCGACACATTTTTTACATTGCATACTGTGTGTCAATAGGTTACCTTCAGTGCTCTATAGCCAGTATAAAGTCCTCTTCCTTAGTCCTCTTCAGCCAGTATAAAGGGTCTGTTTCCTTCACACCGAATAGACATTTCTAAAGGATAAGAAAACTTGTTAGATAATAATTAGGTGGGTAGCGAGACAGATAAATAGAAAGACCAGCCGATTGACAAACTAATAGTCCGACCAACTGACAGACAGACTCACTGACTGACAGACAGACAGACAGACTTACTCATTCACTCACTCACTGACTGACTGACTGACTGACTGACAGCTGGTCAGTATTTTAAAAAAATAGAGAAATGAAGAGACAAATTTGCAAGGTGCAAATAACAGGACAATGACACACCATCATATTTACAAACAACAGCAACGATCCAAATAGATGTAATGATGTTACTGTCTGTATAACAAGTGGCTGAATTATAACTGACAATGTCATGCTCCCGTTTCAGTGTCTGGATAGACATGTGTTGTGTAAGCACACAGCTGAAACTCCAGATGGTAAGAACAGACCTGTACCGCTTAATGCAGAGGGAACAGGCTGTGGTGTATGGACAGGTTCCCAAAAGCTGACTGTGTGGCTTTCACCAGCCTTCATTAAGAGTCAAGACTGGTCAGTGAAAACTGTCACAAATATATACGACATGAGGTGAACATTGTGTACTTGGCAATTTCATTGTATGTAACATCACATTGACTAAAGTTTACAAACACAACAATTATTAAACCTGTTATAAACCTTTTAATGTTAATGTTATGTCAGTCACGTAGCAAGCCATGTATAAACAACTATTGACAATCATAAATGTATGTGGGATAACAAAAGTTTAAAAGTAGCTACTTTAATATGATTTATATAATATATATTAGGGACTATACAAACTATACATGCAGTTGGACACAAAATACTACGCCGTAAAGCCAAAAATACTCATACAGATGTTTTTTTACAAATACACTATTAAAGTTTTGTTTCACCATCTTGTGGTGAAATAAATGATTGCAACATTGAAAGACCACCACTATTAACGACCACCAGAGGGCAGTAATAATACAGTTTAACGGGCTTCTTTTAACGCAAAACCAACTAAACTAAACTAAACTAAAGTAACTCTATATCACAATGAGCTATACAGTTGTGTTTATATTTGTTTATTATTTTGTCTTTAGGCATATTTATTAATAACCAGTTTAAGAGAGATGTTTCCGACCTCGCGTGCGCCGTTGCCTTGGTGACAGGACGCCCAGTTACCCGGGAGCTGGTGAACATGGTGAGTTTAGCTTTACATGAGCATAAATCATGCTAACAGACTTACTGAAATACAGTTTTGTTGTGTATTTAAGGTGGTTTTTAAGATTTATGTTCAGTAAAATACCTAACCAACCCTTAGGAAAATTAACCTTGGTTTTATCATAGTAAAAGTGTAGTAACAATGTTTTTGTTACCATTGGTGTAGTAAAACTGTGGCTATAATAACCATAGATACACACCATAGCTGCTGTTGAAATGTTTATAGTAACCACGTTTTGTGTTTTTACTTTTTTTATTCATAATTCATCATTTACCACGTTTTTCTTCGTGCTTTTCTTTCTATAGCCACCAAAGGAAAGAAAGGTACGTGTGTAGTTTGCACTGACTTGGTCAAGTTTGTAAAACGGATCAATGTTTTTAACTTGTATGATTTGCTTTTTAAAAGAAGTCCGCAAATAAAAGATCCACGAGCAAGGCGGAGAAAGAGAGACTGCAACGAGAAGCAGATGAGCAAAGACTGAAAGAGATCGGTACACACACACACACACACACACACACACACACACACACACACACACACACACACACACACAGTAATACTACATGACAAGGTTCCATCATGTTACGTTTATGTTAACTACCTTATTTCTCAATGAACTAAAATAAACAAAAACAATTAACTAACATTAACAATATCTATATACAATATACTTGTACAGCACTAAAGTGATGGTAATATGTATGCATTATTCAATGTTAACGAAAAAAAACAATTTAGCAGACTTTATATACAAATCCACTATGGTTGCCATACGCTTCAACTATTGCAAAACATCCACGGTTTACTATAACCTCTGTGATGTTACGTAGTGACACGCAAAATATATTATATTGTATGTAATACGAAAGAAATGCGGTTTATGATCGATCACAAGCTTGCAAACTGTTTTTTCTTCTGTGTAGAAGAAGCTCGTGTGTTTGCCGAGCGTGAGGAAAATGAAAGGCTGGAACGCGAGCGAATCCAGCAGGAAAAACAACAGCTGCTGGAGTTACGGGTGCGATTTAAACACCCTTTAAAACAGATCCAGAGTTAGTGCGTATTGAGCTGTTTGTATTGATGCATCGAGTTTACAGACCGATGTTTGTGCCACAGGACAAGGAGCGCAGAGAGGACGAGTTAAACGAACTACGGCATAAACTGTATGAGAACAACACTGCGGTCATCTCGTGGGAATCTGCTTGCAGGAATAAAGCGAGGGTCTGTGGACACGTGGTTCTTTAAATACACTTAGCATAGAGGGACCTGTATATATATTTATGTTTGGATGATTTGGTCTGTTATAGTGGGATCGTTATATGCGCTGTGATGGCAGTCCAGACCCGTCCGTGCAGTCAGAAATAAACACATTTATCAGTTTATGGAGAGAGGACTCAGAAGCGCAAATCCAGCGGGTCTTAGAGAAGTGTGCTCGGACTCTTAAGGTGAAAGTTGCTCTGTTTAACACAGGCAGACAGTTATATTTATATTTTCCTCAGAATATATAAGACGTTTTTCCTAACAGCTGATGGACGAGCTGGAGTGTCTTCTGGGCGAGGGTCCGGAGCCCCCTGTCGCTCAGCAGTACAGAGAAACACTTCTGACTTTACAGAGTCTCGTCCACTATAAACTCAACACAGCCACTGAAGAGCTTCTAAAGGCGAGAGTTTGCTCTTAGTATTATCACGCAGCTCATTGCAGATCAGATAATAACCATTATAATGCAAGTGTCTTTTGTTCACAATTTAGTGCGCAAAATCTCATTGTGACATCGAAACTGGAAACATGCAGACTGTAGTCCAGGATACAAATGTCACTCTTTGTCTGTGGGCAAACCTCAACAAAAACCCAAGGTCTGTCTGTGGGTTTACATTCGTTATAAGTCAAAATGCATTAATTTCTTTCCAAATCTTTATGACTGTTTTTGTGAAACACAAAAGGAACAATTTTGAATTGCCCTGGTCACTTTTTGTCAAGGCAGTTACAGTATATGGACCTGAGGATTTTTAAGCTTTAAAAAGAAAGCAAAAATCAAGATATTAAAAATCCATCTTAATAAGGATCCTTAGGTCCATACAGCCCATATAACTTATTCATTATATTCCATCCATTTTCTGTTATACAATAGCTTTGTTTCTCACACAAAGCCATCGTTTGATTTTATAAGACAAGTTGTGTATGAGTCAGACAAAATACTTTAATGACACTTAAAAGCTCTGAAAATCGGTACAATTCTCTTTGTGTTCCACTGAAGCAATAAATGTCATATATGATTCATCTTTAAGTGAATTATACCTTTAATGTTAAAACAGAATAATAATCAATTTGTATTTGTAGGACATAGGGAATATACAAATCTGTTTTCATGTGTCCGTCAGGTTTAAAGGTTTCCAGTTCCAAGTCGTCGGTCTGGGATTCGACCTGCCGAAGACTCTGGCCGTCTGTGACATTGGCGTCCGGATCCTTCATACGCGCTACGACCACCTGTCCCACCACAGCGAGCGAGAACAGATCCAAAACAAAAGATCCATTATGGGGGGCACCGCCAGCCCCCCATCTGAAATCCCTGTAACAGAACAGGACGACAACATGGAGAATGAAGCAACAAGCCAGAAACAGGTGGAGGAGGAGCAGCGATCAGTCAGATCAGACAGCAGGAAGGTGATGATTGAAGCTTTGCTTGTTTTATAGTGGGATTTGTTGTTGTATTAATACTGCAGTGTGTGTGTGTGTGAGACAGAGTGCTGTGAGTGTGATCTCATTTAAGGATGGAAGGAAGAGCTCTTCAACAAAGCCGTTGGAAGGAGAAGGTCATACAGAGGCCACGGGTGAGGGACTTACCTCAGGAGTTGAAACTGGCAGGAATTTAGCTTCATTTTCCATTCCAACTGATCTTTTAAACTTATTTTTTTCTGTCTGCCCTGTTTTCAAACAGAGTCAAATGTTACGAAATTGAAAATCACAGCTTGTAGTATCATGTTTTTGCAGATCTTTTTTTTTCAAAAAAACAGCCAATGGCTTAAACACAAAATGGATTGTTTCAGTTCTGAAATCTGATTGGATGAGTCACTTTTGATGCAGTTGTAGATATTATTAAATCTGAATATGTGCACTTGTTTACAATAACATCAACAGTTAAATAATTGCACTACATTATCCACTCAAGGCCACGTATAATGTTACTGTATAGTCTGATTTGTGCTTAAGATGACTTCAGTAAGGTTCAGCAGACTGTTCTAATTCTTATTTCTAATCAAATGAGCCCTATTTCAAGCCATTGTAAAATAGCAAATAATCATATGTTGGCATATTATGATCACTATTAATGTTAATTATTTTAATTGTGCTTATGTTGCGTATAATAGTATTTCCATGTGGCTTGGCAATGCTAATCACTCTCCTATATCCTAATGCCTAAATTCTCTATAGATCAAATTGGCTCCACCCCTTTAACAACTGACCCCGTGAATGATGACTCTCAAGCGCATATAGTTGACCTCCAGCAATACACACCGTTGGGCGGAGTCTTCTACTTTGATGTTTTCCATTTGCCACCTCAGTCTCATACAGTGAAGGGCTGGGAAATACAACAGGTGCACGACTGGATGTAATCAGGAATATGCCTCAGGAGATAATGGGGGGGAAAACATGTATTAATTATCTGTTTGTCTTTCTTCATAGTTGTTGGAAACAGGTCTCCAGACATTTCCTTACCCCACAAAGGTGCCTCGTGTTCAGAGTTCTACTTCAGTTAGACTGGATGAAAACAGTGCCGCCAGCTCCATGCCTGTAGGGGTCACTGTAGCTCTGCCAGAGTCCATAATGTTCCTTGAGGAGCCACAAGTGGCACGCTGGGATCCTATAGGTGAAAAATGTACACCGTATACATGCTGTAATTCACCAAGCACTGTGTGTAGCACATTTTTATCAATACAAACCAAATAAACCTGATTCACTGCAGTTCAACACTGGAGGACCGACTGTATTTCTGAGGTATCTTACGACGCAGAGGCCCGCAGCATCTCTTTTCAGATGAACACGTTCCATAGCTTCACTTTACTGCAGGAGATCTATGCCAACATGCCTTTCCAGTCATGGGAGCTGAGGCCAATGGGCCTGGACTCAGCATTGCTTACCATCACTGGAGCTCTTACTGAAATCAGCATTACTATTAAGGTAAGAGACAAAAGATCATTTTCCATATAAAATATGACCAATAGAATCCCTTAAGTCACGACCTTCAATAGTAAGTCATTTAGCAACCATCAAATTTCAGGGATGGACAGGGACTCAAAACAACCGAAAAATCAAGGCCATTGCTGGCATATTACAACCCACTGCATATATATATATACTGCCTGCATTTTTTGTGTAGTTTATATAGTTAATTCCAATTTTTCAATGGGTTTGGTATTCAAACTTTACCATACGATTTCAACATTAAAACTGCATACATTTAATTTACAGTTATGCCTGGAAATACCCCACAAAAAAACCCATATGTAAAGAAAAGGTTGTTTTTTAGGATGAGCTGTGTATGTTGTACATAGAGGACGCAAAGGAACTGAATCACATGCTGGGTAAATGGATGAGTCCCTCAGAACTGCAGAAGGCCATGAGGACAGCAGGGATCAATGTATTTGTAAACGAGTATTCAGACAAGTATGTCAGCGTTAACCTTAAGGTACGGTTTCTATAGAAGAGTCTATTCACTGACGCACAATTAAATAGAAGAGATGGTTAATGCTCATTTCTGATAATGCAGCTCTGTTCTTGATAATGTATAATGTAACGTCTACGTCTGTTCATATCAAGGACCCATTAATAGAACATGCAGTGTACGAGCAAATGGCCCTGATGTCCCCAGCTGTGGCTTTCTCATGGAGTCGCTGGAACTCCCAATGCGGGCAAGAACACCTTGTTCTTCAGGTATCTCAAGTACCCTTACTAACAGAATGGCATGCTACTTAATATACATTATGTTAAAAATAGCATGTTAGCATACTACTCTTACGGTTTATGCAGTATATAGCATGCATGCTGTACACAATGCATATGCTATATGATATACCTATAGCTGCAAAAATACCCAGTACAATACAACAAAGCACATAGCACATAACATATCCCACAATGCATAGCGTTTTACTGTGTTTAGTTGACTGGACTGTCAGAAAACATTCTAACACAAAACTAAATTAATAATACAAAATAATCCTTTATTTCCAAGATAACTAAATATATAACTTTATATTCCAAAGTTAACTAACTTCACTCACATGTAACATTAAGATTATGTGACGACAATTCAGTGGATAAGTGAAAGTGATAATATACATACACACTGTTGTATTCTTTATGTTGTAAGCTACTATCCTATTCTGAACATCCATAGACCATGATCTCTAAAAGCAGGCAGTACCTTTGTTTTTAACATCCCTCTCAAAGGCATGTGAACCACTGGAGGCGGGGCCTGTGCAGGAGGAGGCGTGGTCTCTGTACCTGCTGGGTGCTCAGAGGAATCAGCGATTGAAGATGAAGGAACACGATGACAGTTTCTCTCCCGAGTTGGCAGAGGACAGCGAGTTCCACTCCACCTTTCTGCACATGCTCAGACGGGACATGAGCAGCGAGGGCCAAGAAAAAGTCCGGCACTCTCACTATCTTTACACAGAAACCGTACAGAGGCTCCTGTGTGCAACACGAGTGCTCACATACTCCTGAAAAACACAACACATGCTACCAGAGACCCTTACTAACAGAATGGCATGCTACTTAATATACATTATGTTAAAAATAGCATGTTAGCACAGATATAAAGGAAGCACAGATATAAAGACACGGGACATCTGACTATTGTTTTTAACATTGTCATATAGTTACTGCAACACCATTATAAGGCGAGTCACTGAAATGAGATAAATCTGTTAGATTATAACTGACACAATATAAAAATATTGCCTTAACTTGTATGTATTCATCGATGATCATTATTACAGTCATTTAAGTGCATCTCAAATGTAATTAATCTTAATTCAAGTAAAAAAACTAGGAAATGCTCTATGCAAAGTTATTGCAAAGATTATAACAATTCTCATTACTGTAATGCAAAAAACTTGCAGATTATATTTATTATGCATTAAGTTTTTCTGCAGTAAATCGTGAGAATAGTTGAATCGGTTCTTTTATTGTGCAAAGTATTCTTGCTGTTATTGAAACATACAAATGCGCTTGAATCCTTAACAATGAACATGACAACAACAGCCTCATGAGAATAAAAAGGGTGTGTTTGTAACAACTGATCAAAAAGAGCAAACAAATTTCTATAGCAGTAAAACAATAAATTAACAAAAACAAAAATATTTTTTTAAAATGGCATCTCAATACTCTTTCAAACTGCCAATAAAAATACACTGATCACTTTAAAGTCATCTAAAAAGGGCAGCCATTTCAGGCAGCGATTTTTGGACATTCGATATTCGTTTCTCTCTACAGTGTGGACTGCAACCTCTTCCTAGTGCAAATCTCCATTTAAAATGGCTGACTGTCTCAACAAACGTCTGTAACATGCAGCTGACAGGACGGTGTGTTCACAGCATCTGTACAAATCTCCGAGCCGCAGGCAGCAGTGTTATAGCTCTTGTAGTTTGAGTTTTTCAAATTGTCTTTTTTATGCTAGTCAGGACAGCATCCACCAGAAGCCGACTAGCTGCCACAGTTTGCTGACCCCTCTGCATCACACAGGAGGTTGGCCGTTGTGCCTCAGCCCTGTGTAGGGCCACAGAAGCTGCTGGATGGTCATCCAGGAGTCCCCGGTACCCACAGGCGCTGCATCCACTGCTGGCTGTAACATCAGGCTAGCCAACAGGGCCAGGAGAGCAGCTAGCACTACAAGCAAAGCCACCCAAATCCAAACACCCCTGGTGCCTCTGGACACTGCAGGTCTCACCTCCAACAAGCGGGGTGGAGCTCGTCCTGTTGGGCTGGGAGTAGGGCTGAGATGGAAAGTGAGAGAAATTTACACAGAAGTACAACAATATACCTTCAGCAACAGGAAGCAGGCAAGTTAAACCAGGATGGACAGAGTAAAATGGTTGTTAATCATGTAAAAAATCAGCTGGAGAATAGAAAGAAACCCTGTAATGCATTCCTTTAGGCCAGAAACATACTCCAAGTATGCAAATGTATTACACACATGTACAGGTCCTTTTCAGAAAATTAGCATATTGTGATAAAGTTCATTATTTTCTGTAATGTTCTGATAAACATGATTACACACAACTTAAGTAGTTCAAGCCTTTAATTGTTTTAATATTGATGATTTTGGCATAATCAATATTGAATATTGAATAATTTTAGCTCATGAAAACCCAAAATTCCTATCTCAAAAAACTTACTCCCAGCCTGGTTCATTACTCAAAACCGCAATCATGGGTAAGACTGCCGACCTGACTGCTGTCCAGAAGGCCATCATTGACACCCTCAAGCAAGAGGGTAA
>JBAJNP010001668.1:0-41093 GCA_036877545.1 Yasuhikotakia modesta
CTTTAACCCTCCGATGCATGATGTTTAAAAGCCATTTTTTATCATTCAGGGTGTGATGTTACCATAACGACTGATGATTTTACCCATAATTCTGTTCTGCTAATACTAATAATGATGTATGCATCATTGTATATGTTCATTTATGACACCATGACTTTACCAAGTCGAAAAGTAATTCTGGAACATTAGCTGTTCTCTGTTATAACAGACAAATGTTTTAATGTAAAACGGAATATTAAGATATTTGTCTCTTTGTGATGTAGCTAATAATTCATGCATCAGAGGGTTAAGATCAGCTCTGTGGTGTTTGAACCATCTTCAGATCATTAGAATGAAACTCTAGCCACAATCTAATTCCCAGAATGATAATTAGGAGCCTCCAGCTTTGGGTTATTGGAAAGCCCACACCTTTCCTACAACTCTAAGTGCTTCTAGAGGCTGTTCTCATACTGATCTGACACGAAACATTACTCACATTTCATTTCATTATGATTAACTAGAATTTGGAGTGGAAAAACTCAATCTAGATTACATTCACGTTCACACTGAAGCTTTAATACGAAGTGACTCCCGGTGCGTTTGAGGTGTACATTCATCAGTCCACGCACACCCTGGGAATCGAACCAGCGACTCTGGCTTTGTGAGAATCGTGCTTTAGTTACAGGTACAGATATTAGGAAAAAAGGGTTTATCTTACCACGTGTGTTAATAGAGGGCAGCATGTCTCAGATCTCAGCCTTATGCTCAAGGGTATCGAATCAGCCTTACAGCCTGTGAGCGCTACAGCTTCACATTATATTTCCATATGAACCATAATCATTTCATTAGTACAAGTGATCCTGCTGAAAAAAAAGAAAGATTTTAGTGTTGGGACTCTTACGTATTTTTGGAGCGTTTGGAAAGAGTGTCTGTTATTTAAAACCAACACTGCAGAAAATCCAGGGATTGAACATTTTCTACCTGACTGGTTTCCAGTGAGGCACATCATTGTAGGTAAATGTCATGCTGTGTCATTCCAATATAACAAAAGACTGAGCAAGATTCAAAACCTCAGATTCTCTCACAAGAAACTGTAAGACCATCTTCGTCTGGTTTCTGTTATGCTACACCTGCGTTGCTGCATTTATCCGATGCAAAGATTGGACAAAAGCGCCAAAAATTCCTGCGTTGGCCCGGTTGAATCAGCAGTATAGAGAATGTCTTGCAGAGGAGGGGAAAGCTATTAAGTATGTTTTGGAAAATTATGAAATAACATGCCTTTATGAATTGGGTACAAAATGACCTTAGAGATCATTCATTAAATAAAGAGTCCATCCTTATTTGTGACATCCTCCGCTGCCCCTCTATATGACCAGATTCAGAGGCGAGCCTTGAGAAGATTTTGGCAAAATGAACTGGACACATGCTGGTATTTGTGTTGCCTGGACACAGACAGAAAAACAAACACACAGACTCTATCTAGCCCCAATTTTCACCCACGGTCACACAGTGGCTCATTACTGAGTCCCACTTCATTACCCCAACATACTCACACATGCAGTGTCTCGTTAGACTGTCTGTAATATACGGGCTAACATTACTCAGCTGTTTGCAAATGGCACAGATTTGCTACTGTTTTGCTTCATCAGCACAGTGTTTTATAGAGAAAGCATGCGGGAGGGTAGATAAGCAGGTTTTCCTGAGCGTGGGCGCAACACAATATACATCAATGACGGATATGTAATATTTCTGTAAATGGGACACAAGCCACTTAACACATGAAACCTAAAAATTGCTGGATTGATTTTTTTCAGCTACAACCCCCTAAAACTAGCACAAGGAAATTATTTTTGTATTTTACATGTATTGCTGCTATAAATACACCACCGAATTGCTTTTAAAATGCTCCAATGTCACTTACTTTAATGCTGCGATCCATAGCCTTTGCCTCTCTGTCGCCATCTCTGTTTGAAACATGAAACTTCAGGTTACTTAACATCCTTATGTATGATGAAGATAAATTAATCAAACAAACAGACATTAAGGAGACTTTTGAACACTGATCTATTCTGTACTGTTTTATTTATCATTTTTAGACCAAACAAAGTTTTTGACAAATTGCAGAGAAGTATAATAGGCTGCTACTAGTTTAAAACAAAATGCTGAGGCACGATTCTGCTGAATGTCCACAATGTTATGTTTGCTAGCTAAATGAAGATAATAGATTTTCGATGCTGATGTCACACAGGTCACACAAGTAAGCATTATCCAATAATTGCATCAGATCCCTCAGAACAAACTGACCTCTTATGTCGGAGCGCTCCAACCTCACAGACGCTTCAACCGCTGATGTTCCGCCTCAACACGGAACGTTACAGGAAGTGTGAAAACTTCCTCAAGGGACAAAACCTGTACTTCTGTCAACACAAACAGCAAGCAACAGCAATTGTAAGACTGTTAACTGATGGACGTTTGCTGTAATGTAAAACCAGTTCGTGGCTTACAACTGTAAAGGTTAAAACAGACCGAACAAAGAAAAACATGGATTTGACTCGGCCCTTTTTGATCTGCTGCACACCATGAGCGATTAATCTTCATCAAAGCTCAATGGCTCGTTCTCTTTCATTTTCTCACTCATCTGCACTCGTATCACAAAAACACACGCAGGCCAACAGGATCAGAACAATAACTCAGCAGTAATGATAGAACTGCTTCTGAATTGTGCGATGCTGAATCATTAGCTCATACTTTCCTTCACACTGGGGTAATGCATTTTTCCCCCTTAGGCTGGCAACCTTGCAAATACAAAATTGAATTTTATTGCTAATAAAAGCTATGGGGAAAAAAGGAGAAGACAGTTAGTCAATGCTAAGGGAGAAAGAACATCATTTTAATGGCGTTGTGAATGGCTCATTTGCCATGTAATTAAGGGAGGATCTCTGAGAGAAGATTTAATAAGATATAATATACAAAGAAATGTTTTAATGCTGAGGTGAGAGGGGGAGGTGCTTAATGAGACAGGAAGGACATATATGGACATTGGAGATTAAACTGAATATACAAATAAATGGCTTGCATAGGTGGGAGGGGCTTAGACAGACAGGAAGGACATATATGGATTTGGAACACGCATAACATTGCTTCTGAATGCCCCTCAGTAAAGCCTAGACTGTATGCAGATTTGAGCACTCCAAACTTAGGGAATTATTATAAAATAGTCTGTTTAATCTTAAACGAATAAACTCTTAATGCTGGCAAATATGGAATTAGAAACAGCTACATATCCTCAGAGCATGTCAACACAAGGGAGCGAAATGTTAAACTGACGAGACAAATCCTGACAAGTCAAATGTCTGACTATGAAATATTTAGCAGTTGTGTGCAACCGCAGGCTTTAAGTCATTCAAACTCTCATTCAGTAAGACACGGTACAAAGACACTTCCATTTCATTAAACCAGTGAATGTATGTGATTGAAACACTCTTAATTCTTAATAATGATGAACTTGAGATAAATACTCAGTTCTTTATGGATACCGCATGTCAATGACAAAGATGTCTGATGCTACAAAATAATCTGATGATCTGAACTTTTCAGGTGTTCTTCTAAAACTTACAGACATAGAGCAAAATTAAAAGCTATAAAATGGATGTATTGAATAATTTCGACTTGATTTTAGATATTATCCTATCAAATAGATATCCAAGCTAAAAATATGTTTTTATGACCCAAATTTTAAAAATCATGATATTTCTACAGATAAAATTAATAATAAATCACTCGAGTTACATATTATTTTGAGAAACTTGACAAATGCTTATTGGCTTAAGACATTTGTGCACTTATAAGTGCACTTATTTAAACGTACCACCTTTTTAAAAGGTGACAGACCACCCCAGCAACATCCTAAAATAATTCATTCATCACCAATCGCTAACAGCTTGAAAATTCATTATTCAGACGCTGAGGTCTGTCCTGAAACAGAGGCTGGACCGTGTCACATGATGTGTTGTCGTGACATTTGGAGCAAACCGAACCTCATCTCTTCTCATAAAACGACTACAGAAACTGGGGCTCTCTGACACAATATGGATTATCTGATCACACGACTTTTATAATATATGCACTGTGTTAAAAAACTGACAGTATGATGAAATACCAGCAACCTTTAAGAAAGGCTTGTTGTGTACATAGTCAATTTTTGTTGAACTGCTATGCTATTTTTACAAAGCCAAAGAAATATAAAGCTGCTTTGGTCACGTATTTACATAGGGTGGATGATTCCAAGCATGTAGAACAAGGGACAAATCCATTGTTTTATCCTAAGGATGAAGAGAGAGAGAGTTTAAGCAGCAATTTTAGAAGCATTTGAGGTACAGCACAGCAGCGCTTTTTGAACAGGCCCTCACACACAAAAAGTCTCTTTTCAGGAAGCCATAAAAAAGTACTTAAAAATGAAAAGCTTGTATTCCACACTGCGTGCTTTATGGAGTGTTGTGGCTGGGAAGAATTTGAGCCATATCACCTAACCTACAGCTTACCACTGAGAGAGAGAGAGAGAGACAGAGAGAGAGACAGAGAGAGGAGGGAGAGAGGGAGAGAGAGAGAGAGCACTAGGCCGCTGCTGGACTCTACCGTTCAAACACTTCATCACTGGAGCTCAATATTGACAGCTTAACATTGCCATTCAGCTGTTTTTATTCAGGGTTCATGGAAACTTGATTGTTGCTGATCAGTATGTAAGCACAGATGCCACAGGTGGACACGGGAGGGACATCTTGCACTGTGGTCAGTAATTGTCCAGTGAAGAGCTAGTAAAAAAAGAAGATCTAGTAAAAAAGAAGAGCTAGTAAAAAAGAAGAGCTAGTAAAAAGGAGCTAGTAAAAAGAAAATAATGTAAAATTGACACATTTTACAGTACAGTACAGTACAGAGGCTTGGTTGGACAAAGTGTACAGAAAGCACGTTTGTTGGTTTATAAAGTTTTAAAGTATTAGTTTATAAAAGTATAGGAAAATATAAAGTATTAGCCAAAAATGGAATTCTGTCATTATTTGTTTATCTATGTCGTTCCAAGCCTGTGTACGTTTCTGTTTATTGTGCAGAACACAAAAGCAGATAATTAATTTAAATTAATATTCGGTTCGTTTATGAATTATTTTAATGCTTTATAAATGACCCAAGAACCAAAGGATGCATTCAGTGAGCATCTAATAAGCAGAAAATTCATCTTCATTTTCGGTTAGAAAGCTATTCTGTCACTTGTTTGTGCTCCAGATAACGACCGGTTGTTGACCCCTTAAAAGTAACAGCACCCCCTCAGTTATCTGTAATGAAGATTAAATAACC
This sequence comes from Yasuhikotakia modesta, assembly GCA_036877545.1. Lineage (NCBI taxonomy): Eukaryota > Metazoa > Chordata > Actinopteri > Cypriniformes > Botiidae > Yasuhikotakia > Yasuhikotakia modesta. The sequence goes on from JBAJNP010001668.1 coordinate 5,329, forward strand.
AGAGAAATGAGGATGCCTTCTAGCATAGAGCCGATTTCTGTTGCATTTAATATATCCACTGTAATGAAACATTTGTGTGGTTATTTATGCACAAGGTCATAAAAGCCTCAATGTATGTCAAAAATTCATCCGGCAAGCCAATTTCCAATTTATTCCCAAAGTGCGGCTATTTCTACTTGTTGCTGCTTTTATTCTATGTTACATTTTTAGTCACTTTGCCACCCGAACCTGAATGAACATGTTTATCTGCCAGTCCAGGATCTCATTAAGTTAGGCACCCAGAATACATCTCTGTCAGTCTTGAGAAAGTTGGGGGATTTCCAGTGTGTTTTGACTCACAGAAAATAAATAGTTTAACATTATGATGAAAGCACCGAATTTGGCACAGCTAAATTTATTTTTTATAGAGCGGCAGCATTGAGAAGCATTTTAATTTTGACAGAACTGTTCATGAGGTTTGCTATCCGAAACAAAACGTGCCATTGTTGTTGTGTAAATATGTTGGATCTCACCTGAAAGGCACAGCAGGTGGTTTGATTTCTAAGCATTTATCAGGATGCGACAGGAAGCAACTTTGAAACTGTTGTTTGCCAAGATACAAGCTACTTGTCAGTTGAAAAAGTTTATCAAACATACCGCTGGAACTCATTACAAACCGCTTGTGACGTTCCTCATTTATGTCACTTTGGGGAAAAGTGTCTGCTAAATTATTACATGTAGAGATAACTGTATTTACACTGTATTGAACTACAGTCAAGCTCCATAAAAAACAGTAACTAGCTACAAAATGTCAAATCTTTTTGAATATAAAAGGTACAAAAAACAGTGACCAAGGTGACCACACACACTTCTCAAAAAGTCAACAGTAAGCATTATAATTATGACAGCATTTGAACAGATAAACAATTGAAAAATACAATAAAAAAACGAATTAAAAGTAACATTAAATACAATAAATAAAACTATACACCCGAACAGCACATATAGCAAGAGATTGGAGGTTTAGAAGTGATAAATGCTTTAGTTTGCTCAGCTATAGACAGTATATCTACTATAGCACTTATACATTATATACATTATATAAACTCTCCAGTCTATATATCCTGCCAAAATCGTCTATACAGTGTTGGCATGGAAACGTATCAGCAATAGGATTTGTATTCCAAACAACTTGTTTATGACTTTGCCGTCTTCTGAGCAGTTATGAATGTAATCTGATTACAGGTGTGTTTTTGTTTTGTCTTATAATCCATGTGGAGAACGTGGGCTTCTAAGAAATGGGTTGGGAAATCATAATTGTTAGATGAGAGGAGGAGGAGAGGAGGTGGAAACTGAAGAAAGTAAAAACCAAAGAAAAGTTTTACAGACAGTGTTGTAACCGAAACGTGTCAAAACGCAAGTTTTCTATCTTTACAATAGTAAACCTCAGTGTGTGCGTTTGCCTTTATTTAGTTTTCCCACAACCTGCTTGACTCTCGGTTATTCATGAACCATCTGGCGAACTTAGTGCATCAGGCCCAGACAGCAGACAGAAATCAGAAATAAGTCCAGATCTATTCACTGTGAATGATCAATGATATCATCTGCATTCCACACCATATACTCACCAATACTGCAGAAACCTCAGACATCTGTTGTCCTTGAGCATCCATTAAATGCCCAGGTCTTTATATTTCCTTCTTTCTCACCTCCCCTGTTTCTCTTGATTATTGCATTGTGCTTGTGTCTCTTTAGCTGTTCCACATGCATCTCTTCAGCTCTTCTGCATGTGTCCCTTCAGCTCTCCTGCATACATCTCTTCAGCTCTTCTGCTTTTTTCAACGCTTTTTGTTTCTTCTTTGGTCTTTTCTTCAGTCTTCTTTTGATATCTATAGAATGTGTGATAAACAAAGAAGTTGAGGAGTTAATATGGCGATATAAGAATCACATTTTTATAATAATACATATTTCTTTCTTTTTTTGTTTATCTACTTCAGTCTTGATTTTAGTTGAACTGTCTTGTAAATTTACATAAATCAATAAAAACATATGAACTCATGATCACTATTTTAACCACTATTTTACCTTGCCACTCCATAATAACTGACATTTAATTCTATGGTTAATTGGCCTTTACAAAAAACTTACATCAGAATGGAAACAGTGGGTGCTAAGAGGCTTAACATTTGTAAGTGTATTTTTATATTTTGTTGCATGATTAAGATGTTGGCACAGGCACTCATTTGTTTTGCAGTAATGAGTGTAATTATGTCAACTGTCAGGAAGTGAGTAATCCTGTAAATTCATGTAATGCAAAAATGACGTTATAGATAATGAATGACGGGCCACTCAGACGCTCTTAAAGGTCTTAAGTGTGAACTCATTAACCATTTGTCAATTACACTCATTTAAAAATTAACAAAGTAAAACTATGAAATCCTGCCATTTTTTTCCACACCCAGCCACTGCACTGTAATATACAATGTTGCATTGGTTACAGACTGTACATATGGACTAACAGGCATACAGTAACACAACATATAATACCAAAGCTGTAGCTGAATGGCTGTAGAAGTGTCAGGCTTGTGTGTTTTAGCTTAGCTTTCATTGTTAAGTTTTCTTTTACACAACAGCAATAATGATATCCGCCTTAGCAAACACCAATAACACCTCAAAAAAAAACGAGCTTCCAATCCATCCACTTCAAAATGGCAGCTATCATACTAGCTTGTATAGGATAAAGAACACGGTTGAAAATATTGTTACATAAACTCCATATGCCAGTGTCATATGCAAATGAGCTCTCTCTCTCTCTCTCTCTCTGTTGTACACACCATTATCTCAAGTTCTTGCTCTGTATTCTGTTTCCTTTTGTTTCCCACACAAAACATTCAATTAGACAGCGGAGAAATATCCTTGATTTTTCCTCCCTGCTTATCAGTGGTTTATTTGCTCTCCTGTGGAGTCTTTTATATGGGGATGAGAGCTTTTCACACAAGTAGGGAGTGAGCAACAATCAGTGCATTTTATGCAAAGCTGGATGCAGCGCTTAGTTTGTCAGTAATGAAAGAGGGAGGTGATTGGCTTGCTCAACCACTCTCTTCTAATAAGCTCCTCAATTCACCCTGCAGTTTGGCTTCCATGCAATAAGAGTGAGCCGGTGACTTCAACAACAATGTTTATCTGTGATTCTCCTGAGTTTAGAAAAATATCTAAGGTAATGCAAAACTAACAGACTGGAAACAGTTTGACTATTCAGTTAGAAGGCAATAGCGGGCTAACATTGCCTAGCTAACAGGGAACATTCTCAGAATGTTGGTTAGTGTTCTTTAAACGTTCTCTCAAGGTTGTCAAAAAATGTTCTTGCAGTAACATAAAAAGAATGTTTTTATTATTTATTGTATCAAAAATATTCTTAATTCGTTAAAAAAGGTTGCAAGCAAAAATGTTAATACAAGGTCAAAAAAGAGCTAGAAGTTACGAAATGTATAATATTTTACTCATTTTAATTTGAAATGTTGTGGAGATTTACAGCCTGTCAGATGGATGAATGGCAGGCATGCAAATAACCTTTGAAAAACCACCCTGTTTAGCTGCAGTTATGATAGCACGATCTGGGCATCCCCTTGACAGAAAAGCAGAGACATAAAAAATAAAAAAGACAAAGTGAGGTTTCTAACAGAGATTAGAGGAAGAGATGTGTGACTGGCATTCTGATGGAGAACTGGCGGAAAACATCGAGTGGTTGCATGCAGTCAATGTCTCTACCAAATGGCCTTTACAGTGAAGGGCGACCGGCAATAAAGGACACGCACACGCGGCTGTCCAGGGGACGAGACAGTGCGCTGAAATAATTGGAGAACAGCGCATGACATTTTCAGCAGCTTTACTCAGCACTAAATAGATGAGAGATGCAGAGGAATCGCAAGGTTAGCGCGGTCGGCTACGGATGAGAAAAAGTGAGCTTTGAAAATGGATCTCCGATGTGCATTGTGTGGGTGGGGATAGTCTGCTAATGACTAGCAGATAAAAAAGGAGGTCTGGTGGATTCATGAAGCCTAACATTTCAAAGCTTGGCAATAGAATATTTTTATCGGCAGAGAGGGTGAGAGAGAAGCGCTGTGAAGCAGAAAGACGAAGCGGGAGAAGAGGCCTGACAGCTCACTGGTGGAAGATGACAGAAGAGAGAGAGAGAGAGAGAGAGGAAGAGATTGAGAGGGAGTAAGAGAGAAGGAGAGAGATTGAAAGGGAGAGAGAGAGAGAGAGAGGAAGAGGGAGAGAGCGGAAAAGATTGAGAGAGAGAGAGAGGGAAAGAGAGAGAGAGCGGAAAAAAAGATAGTGAGAGATAGGGAGAGAGAAAGGAAGAGGGAGAGAGCAGAAGAGATTGAGAGGGAGTGAGGCAGGAGAGAGAGGGAGGGAGAGAGAGAGAGAGGGATATTTGAGGAAAAGTGTAACACAGGGATGCTGTCAAGCCTCAAGCTCCATTTAACAAGCTGCTAGATTGAGGGATGGAGGGGAATTTAGGGAAATGGGTGGAGGATCTAAGAGACGTTGCTGCACATCCGCAGTGAGACTCCTCTGCATGCAGCACAGCGCATGTGAAAATAACTCACGTGGGTTTGATTATGTAAATATTACTGGCGAATGAGGAGGTGTCATGAGAATCCAGATATTATGATACATAAACATATAAACAGTAGCCTGTAATATTCACAATGGATGAGCCATTCAAAATGTCTGACAACATTTCACTCATTGCCATGCTAACAATTTTAGCTTGTAAGAATGTTTCCCTGGTGTTTCCTTTAAATAACAAAAATGTTAAATATGTTAAACATTTTCCAAACATTATATAAAACATTCTACAAATGTAAATGCATTCCATGTTAGCTAACCTCAAACTCTGACAGACATACTGACAGACACAACAGTTCTGAATCTTTTAAAGGTGAACGTTACCCTGCAATGTTACCTTGATGGATGCATTTCATCAACAGGTTTTCCTGAATAATGTCTGACTTTAAGAACCACTGAATAAAAACAACATTTGTTATCTCCACCCAGAGATAAACTCCAGACACATCCACACACACAGAGACCACTGGCCTTCAGATCAGGGATGAGCGGAGACCATCTTATCTTCCTGTAACACTCCACAGCCACTTCAAGCATGTTCACACTCGCTGCTCCACCAGGACAATGAAATCTAACATCCAGCCTTTTCCCTGGTGCCATCCCACCCTTCAAACCCCCACGCAGCATTTGTGTGCCCCTGGACAAACTAAATGTCAGACCTTACACCATGTTGGAATGTGATTAGCTCCATCCTAATAGCACTTGCTAATTTTGTGCAAGGCTCCCTCCTATGTTTCATTTATCAGTCCTCTCAATTGGCTGGCTTTGGGTGGGAATTGGTCCCGGGGCACACGTTTTTGCCAGAAGCATTCACACAGTATTGAACAAGCACACACAGGTAGTGCATTCACAGGCAAGCAGCCATTTTGCAGCATAATGTATAGAAGAGCAGATTTCATAGCCATATGTTGTTTAAGAAGTGCTTTGTGTTAGATTTATATTTTTCCCTTTTTATGGATAAACATGCTGTCAGTTTTATTTGTCTGCAATAATCTGTCATGAAGTCCTGCTGTTAACTTTGAATTGAATTCACACAGAAAGATTTACAATTTGATTTGCTTTAAACGTAAAGCCACTAAAGACACGCCTAATGAAAAAGGGGTGTAACAATAATCAAAACACCCCAATTTCACACATAAAATCTGAGAAATTCCCATGTATGTTTATGAATTTAAATCTGTAAAATGATTAACCTCAGTCTGTAATTTTAGTGTAAACTTAAAACTGGCAAGCAGATAGATTTTTACATTTAAATGGGTTGCAAAAAAGTGACAAAACCAAAAACAATATTTTACTATGCATTCTGTGCTGACCTCAGAATGACCCCTATTCTTTTTGTTGTTTTTTTTCTCAACAGGTGGTCGCCTTCTCTGCCTGGTGTTATGGCTTAACCTGGTGCCAGTGATGAATGGGTGCCCAGCAAAATGCGTGTGCCACAGCGAGCCAAGGCCAAGTGTGGCCTGTCAACAGCAGGGCCTGTTCTCCATTCCCACTGAGATCCCTGTTCGCAGCCAGCGAATATTTCTCCAGAGCAACAAACTTACAGTGGTCCGATCAACTAGCTTTAGTTCTGTACACAACCTTACGGTCCTGTGGATGTACTCAAATAATATTAGCCATATTGAGGCGGGGGCATTTTATGGGTTGGAGAGACTGGAGGAATTAGACATCGGTGACAACAGCAACCTTCGGATCATAAGCCCCACTGCGTTTCGGGGTCTGACAAAGCTGCATACCCTTCACCTGCACAGGTGTGGACTGTCTGAGCTCCCCGTTGGAGTTTTCAGAGGACTGTTCTCTCTCCAGTATCTGTACCTGCAGGATAACAACCTTCTCGCTCTGCACGATGACACTTTCCTGGACCTGGCTAACCTCACCTATCTATTCTTACACAACAACAAAATCAAGGTTGTGACCGATCACATGTTGCGAGGCCTGATTAACCTTGACCGTCTGCTCTTACATCAGAACCGCATCATACACGTGCAACAGCGTGCTTTCAACGACCTTGGCAAGCTGACCACATTGTTTCTCTTTTACAACAACCTCACCATGTTGACAGGGGAGGCCATGAATCCTCTTGTTTCCCTCCAGTATCTAAGGCTCAATGGAAACCAGTGGATTTGTGATTGCAGAGCCAGGCCATTGTGGGACTGGTTCAAACGCTTCAAAGGATCCAGCTCTGAGTTGGAATGTCACCTGCCAACCACTTTGACTGGAAAAGACCTAAAAAAACTTAAAAGTGATGATCTGGAGGGTTGCGTAGATGCTCCATCCCAGGTCCAAACCAGCATCTTCAACACCAAGGCACGTTCTGGAAAGTTCCTCTCACTTGATGATCCTCTTGCAGAAAGCATTCCCAGATGTTGTTTGTCAGATAATGACAAATCTTCTATCATCTCCAGCAAATCTCTCCCTGATCCTTCATCCTACAACAACCGTCAGATCACCAACAATCCCCTGAAAGAGAAAGAAAACATTTCTAAGACCAAGTTACGTGAGAGTGAGCGAACAAAAAATGACACTCGTAATAAGCAAAGTCTGAATGATGGTCCTTTGGGAACCCTCTCCAACAACCTTGACCAGTCGTTGGACAAAATGGACCCAGAGCTGCTGGACAATCTGGAACCTTCTACAGCGCCATCTAGAAAGAAAAAAAAGTGCTCCAAAAAGCCCAAATCAGACCAGTCATGTTTAAAGGGTCACGGATCCACCATCAAAATAATGGGCCTTCTTTTTATTCCCATGGTCTGGTTTTCCTTGTACCTGTCCTAGTTCATACACACGCCCATCAGTTTGCTCTTGACAATGACACAAAATACCTGCAGTAGCCTACGTGGACAGGCAAAGACAATGAAAAGGGGGTTACAAAGTTACCCCGCACGGTTGAGAATAAATCAGTTGCAAAGCTAAAGACGTGTTACCAGAAATGAATGCCTTTACAGAATACAACATGAGATCTAATGTATATAAAACTTGGTGCCCAAATGTTTGTTCTATGTACTTTTAATGTGCTGTGTTTAAGCAACACTGCGGAGAGTTCCCCATTCCCATCACTTTAAAAAAAGCTTCAGAACGTGACAACTGTAGAACCACTAAAAAAATCCTTAAACCATGACTAATGAGGACGCCGAACGCACCCGGGAATGATGCAGGAATGAAACTGAGGGGAGTGACATGATTTTATTTCCTTTTTCTTTCTGTGATACATTTGTTCTATGCTGTTTTTTATGTTTCTAAGTATTTCAGTAAAGACAAATGTTTAACTCTCCCCAAATATGTGCTATGTTCTGTTTGAGTCCTGACACAAACTAATGGTGGCATCTTTGGAAGGAATGCTGTCTAGTTGTTCACTGAAATTGCGATGGCATCATAGATATGCATTTTATTTTGCTGGTGTACAAGCATAAATATATGACAAATAAAATATCTCATTTTTTACAGATGGCTTCTGTTGAGCTGATGTCGCTGCATTACAGGACATGGGTAATAAAATTAACACATGGAATAAAACATAATTTAGCATTAGCAATCAATGAAGGATCTGCCCATTTGAATGCTAAATGAAACACTTGAAAGAAAAAGTGTGAATTTCATGGAACCTCATTTTGATTGTAATCACATATTTCTGCTCATTAATGAACTTTAACGCACTTGCTTGTTCATGTGTGACATTTAGGACAGTAAAATATCAAGCCAGCCAGGACATCTTCAGGAACAGCTCTACTGATGAAGATATGCTAAATGATAATTCAAGTGAAGTTCTGCAATCAATTACATAAGAAATACACTTTTAAACACAAAAAATAAACCTAAAGTTTAAAGACTTTTAAAGTTTAGAAAAGTTTTAAATAGTTTGATATCATATGATTACAGTATTAGGCCTACATACATTTACACAGCTAAAAGCCCACATCATAACTAGTAACAAGGTCAACAAGCTAGTGAATGCAAACTTAATTTGATGATAAATAATTACCCACAACCATAACTGGACTAAAATATCAACACCATAAAGACATTATCTAGCTGTTTTAAAATAGATCTCCAAAGCAAACACTGACCAGTAAGTGAAAGTGAAACTAAAAGCTTCTTCATATATTACCACAAAACTAAAACGTCACATGCAGATTGAACAACCTCTAATATGTTGTACCAACTGACAAACGCTCAAGTATGGGTCATAGACCATCACCCTGTAGGAAAGCATGCTCTGTCCTCTCCCATAAACAGATGGCCGGCCATGCTGGGATTGTTTGCGGATGACGACCTATTGCTTTGTCAAATCTGGCAGGTATTCAAGTTATCATCTACTGTTTTCGGCTACTTCTGCACCGCAGGAGTCTGGCATAGACGCGATGTGTGCTTCAGTAGAGAGAGGTTTAACCGTCAGTCGTATGTTACACTAAACACAATCGTGTCAGCTTGCCTACACCCCATGTGCACTGCTAGTGACGCTCAGAATTAGAAGTCTCCCGTTCTAATAAATAAAGCTGTCTTCCCTGCCTGGACACAAGTTTGTTGTTGATCTTTCCCCACAGGAAACACTGTGGGCCACCAATGGTTGACAGCTGAGAGGCTTTGGTGATGTCATCAAAAAAAATTGTTTGTAGTTAAAAACAATTTTTATCATACGAAACTATTTTCTATGAATTAATTCTGAGAGCAGCCTAACATTTTGGAAAGTATTTATTTCACAATGAGGCTTAAGACTTGTGAAGAACACAGAAAAAATGCTTTACTATCAAGTTAACAAATTCAGCAGTATTATAATGAACACTGAATGACAGATAATGGTTTAATGTTAAATACCACCTGCAAATGAGGAATATGTTAACCTAAATATGCAGGCAGCCATATGCCACGTATTACACACAGTGCATCCTCTCAGACAGCATTATTTGAAATTCAGTCCTTAAACATTGATGTTCTAGAGATGCCTAAACGGTCCAAGAACCCTCATGAGATGAAGCAAGAAAAATAGTGAGGAACATTTTAAAAAGTGAGTGAGTGAGTGAGCGAGTGAGAAAGAGAGAGAGAGAGAAAGAGCTGTCTGGGGAACTATCTAAGGCCTCTTTTGATGTGTTTCCTCTATTCTTTTTAAGAGTAAAGGTCACTGGTTTTGGTGTCACCTGTTCTGGCCGTCTGACATTCAAAGTTTTTCATAGCTTGTGGCTTTAAACCAAATCTCGAAGCAAAAACTCACCAATCTCTTATTAAAAAAACTCCCCAGGGCTGTCGCGCGGCATGTTAGCGTCCTGCTGTCAGGTCTCGCGATCCTCTGAAACGACATCAAAGCTCACATTTAACCTTTACAGCCACAGGAAAAGCAATCAGCTGGAATATTGTATACGAGGCTCATGAATCCCGTTTACATACCAGACAGCCGTGAGGAGAAATGCGGTAAACGCTGACAGTGGGGAGGAGGAAGCGCTGGAGTCATAATGCGCTGTGGTAATTATCAGTCTTGGGCTCTCCAGGCACCGAGCTGAACTCCTCAACATGCTGAGCAGATAGCGTATTTACATCATGTGCCCCAGGCATCTGCCGCAGCCTTACGCAAGGATGAAATAGAGTTTATTTACACCACCCACTCATCATACTGAACAATATCACCCATCACGATTCTCTGCAGGGTAAGAACAACAAACTCTGAGAACCGCTGAGAGTCCTCAACAACAGCCCGTGTTTCTCTGATGAGTTAATTGGAAAGTAAATGATGGTCATTTCCAATTTGAAATCGATCATCTCTCAATGTGTGAATACAGTGGGATCCTGAGACTGGTGGGAATGCTGTCATCCCACACTTTTCAAGACTGAAAAACAGTTCAAAATGCAAGTTTTGCAAAGATTATCAAAAGCATCTGCGCCGCAATATCAATAATTTGAGGATTACGATGGTTAACTTAATGAATTGCATAATCTCTTGGTTTAATTAAAAAACTAAAATTGCAATAACAGTAGGGCATTTATGGTAAGAGACCAGTGTATCGCCAACATGAAGAGAAAATGTTTGAAAAGGGAACCTTGTGTAGGTCAATTTAACTTTATATTTCCAGGTTCATTTTTCTGTTTTTCCATTTTCTATTTTTTCTTAGACTATTTAAATGTAAATATGACACCATTTCTTACCCTGATGGCAAACTGCGTCTGCAAATTTGTCATCCGCTGTAGATAATCTGCACAAATTAAGGGAAGATTTGGGGGAAAATCCTTAGTTTATCTCGCAGTGAAAGAGGGGATTAAATTTGGCAGCGCCGTAAATCCCAGCAGCTAGCAATTGTTTTCGATTAACCTTCAGAAACAGAAACGCTTGGAGGAACTGTTGAAAGAAGCTGATCAGTGGCTGAGGTCAGGAAACAGGAAATAAGTGAAGATTTAACACGGAGAACATCTCTTCAGCCAATGTGAGAAACTGGGACAGCAGATCACAAAAAAGGAAAATAAGTTATAAAATACATTTATGCTTTAAACAGAAGAAAAATCTTACAGTGGAACAAGATGAAATTTACTTGGTGGGATATATATCATGAGGGTTTTTGGACCAAAATAACTTTATGAAAACAAACAGTAACTTTCAGAACAGAAAACTACTAATGCACTATATTAATGTTATGGCCAAAATTTAAATATGCCCCATATAGCTATAAATTATAAATGACAGGGTAGGTCTTTTGTTCAGAAACTTCTTAAGATTGTTAAAAGTCTGTACAAACCTTAAAAGAAATCACTAAGGGGTCTACATATATTTATACATTCTCTCTGGAAGGCACAAGACCATAAAATGTTTAATCATTAAAATGATTCAAAGTCAAATGTCTGAATCATTGCATTCTGTGAAAGGATGTGGAACTTGCCTGTTGCTTGCTATTGCTAGCATCTGCAAAAGTGCTTACCTCACCTTTAATGCAAAATGTCTGAAGTGATTGCACCAATTATCTATCTTTTCTGAAATATTATTTTAATAAAATGACAACTGTACTGTTTATTAGTTAAAATGACACACACACACACACACACACACACACACACACACGCACACAGAGCTTTGGCTTTGCCACTCAGCCTAAATCTACAGACAGCAACAATTTGATTTCTGTTTTTGTCTGTGGAGAATTGTGGGTGTCTCCGCTATTCTGAAGACATTTTGCTTCATTGGGATTTGAGTGAGAATCTGCGGATTACTGGCTATCATAAAAACAGAAAGCAGAAAATTACCACTAATTACTGGCAATTTGGCACAGAAACAAAATATCTCAATATAAGCAAAGAATGAGATACTTAAAAATCTGTTGCTGACACACAAGTTACAGAAACTGGCTGATTTAGCTTTTCCCCTCTAAAATAATACATTTCTGTTGAAAAACTACATACTGAAGGGTTATATTACATCACAGCCCAACAAAATCATGCTACTTGCTGTTTAAAACAGTATTAAGTATTAATATTACATTCAGTCCATTTTTCTGGATAAGGAAACATTCAACTAAAGGTAAAATAACAAACACACTGTAAAGTAGCTTTTCACTAGCAAATGACTCAATAATGGATCTCGAGGCAAAAACGACATCCAAGCTTCCGAATGTTTTTTGTTTTATATGATCATGTAAGCCAATATTACTTTAATATTACACTAATAAAAATGCAAAGCCACAATTTTCATAACTACATTTCACTGGTACATTTATGCAATTGGCAGACGATTTTATACAAAGCGACATACAGTTCAGAGTTTACGTGTATCATGTCTACAGTGTTACTAGTGTGACGCTCTTACTGTACCAGTAGACACACACAAAACCTACTAACATATACAGCTACTTAAACATACAGCCTCTGTGACATTTAAAAGTCATACATAGAAAATTCCATTCTGATGAAACCAGCTTATAAATGTAAGGTTACTGCTCATCAAAGGGTCTTAACTAATTGAGGTAATTTATCAGAAGAGCAGGAGGCGCCCCAACAAGACCAAATAACCATATGGTGAAGCAAACAAGAAATGAATCAAGGGAAAGTCTGTGCACAGTATGAACGTTACAGCAGCTATAAGAAATGTGTTGTTTTACCATAAATTTTAGGAAAGCAAGATGCTTTTTTCTGCATGTTTATGTTAGACTGCAGATTAGCGCTGAATTCGTTTAGCACGGTGGCCATCTGGCTTGAACTAGCAAAGATGTTTCACACGCTTTAGCCTGTGGTCAGGAGAGCACATGAACATCAAGGAGCCATCTGAGCCGTTTTTTATTAACTATACGATTGTGCCAAATGCCAAGACAAAGCAGTAAATATCACAGAAGCTGGGCCAACGAGCGTGAAGTCTCGTAATTCAATATACACTTGAACGTTGTGTGTTCATTAAAAAAGAGGCTACACAGAATCATCATTTTCCATAATGTGCAGTTTCAAACAGAGCACATTATCCCACAATGCACTGCGTGACATTACCTTCTATTTCCAGTGTGACCAATGATCTGTGAGTCAGTTCATTATTTGAAGTATAACTTCTTCAGTAACTTTCTACCTCTGCTTCCTGAAAAAAAACAGAACATGGTATTGTAAAGGCATGGTGAGCAAATGCTGACAGAATTTTTATTTTTGGGTGAACTCTGCCTCTCATGTCTAATAAAACCTTAACACGTTTGGCTTCACGTGGCGCAACATGTTCACCAAATACAGCCTGAATAAACTTTAAATCTGGAAGATTTTAAAAGAAGAGATTCGATTTTCTCTGATCCTGCGTGCAACAAGGTGCAAACAGCAGATGCTGAGGAGATGTTCTACAAAGCAGGAATGACTCAATGCTTAAAGTTCATGGCCCAGGGATGGATTCTGTAGGCTCCTGCGTGGAGGTTGAAACGCTTCCTCCTCGCTCCGCTTTTGATCCACAAATATATCCAAAACCGGCATGACTCCTACAGAACTACATACCAGCCAAATGGTTCATATAGCCGCACATCCAGCACGGAGTGTGTAGGCCAGAGGAGAGAGCTGTGCGTTTGAACTTCAGTGTGTTTCAAAATAAAAAAAGGCTCGCCCACTTTCAGATGGGAATGGTTCAAAATGTAAAACGTGCAATCAAACGAGTTTAATCTCTACCCCTGTATAATCATAATAATACATACTAAAACACACACATCCTCACAACCTCAGCAGGTGTCTCTCCTGAAAACGCCCTGTTCACAGATATTCCCCTTAGCTTAAAGACAATTGAATAAATTAGGCCCATTAGGATCTTTTGCAACGGGACGTTATTTTCACGGCACTTAAGCACATTGTTCTCTTAAATTCTTGTTCTTTAATGTGCCCAAACGTTAATTTTAAATCACTTTTCTCAGTGGTGTTTCTCATTTCACCGCATTGAAAAGCATGATTACTGTATAACATGATACTGTAGAACATGATTTTTTATGCGCATCAAATATGATGTAGAAACATTTGCTATATACATAAAAAATGCAAAACATGTATAACTGACAACATAAATAACATACAATATAAGAAATGAGAAGAAGAGGGGTGCTAAAATATCATAATACCTGTGAAAACTATCCTAAATTACAGGACAATGTTTAATAACGTCTTATTGCTTCCTGTAAGTCTTAGGAAAATGTTTCATGAGGCGAAATCCACTCATGTGCGTTTCTCATCAAGACTCATTCACAAGCCCTCATCTGCTTTAATTCGAACCCTGAACCCTCCTGTGAGTCACAGTGTCCAGATAGATGACTTGCTGCTGGGTGTTGGTGATTATTTTGGGGCTTAAAGTAGCTGAGCAGGCAGTACGGGAGCTCTGTAGTGTCAGAGAGCTTCTCGCCCTGACGCCCATCACAGGCACTGCCGGGGGTGACATGCACCGAACAGATGGTTCATCAATGTCACCTCATAACTCTGGAACTAAGCGGAGAACACCAAGAGAGCTTCTCGCGGTGTGTGTGGGAATATATGCCCGGGGATCATGACAGCACGAAATGCCATTAACCTTCACTGAGTGTAGAAAAAAAGCTGGGCAACCCATCTGTCATCTGAATAAACAGGATTTATTTTCTTGTTTTTTTTAAAAAGAGAGGTATTATTTGTCAGCAGCGGAAAGAACAGGCAGTGTTTGTCCATCGGAAATGCTAAATAACGTTAATCCAAAGCAGAGATCTGCATAAACAAATGATGGGTTCTTACATGTGCAAGACTAGTTTATCCTAGTTATCATCCATCCATCCATCCATCCAACCATCCATCCATCCTGTTAGCTTGCCTTCCTGTTAGGTTGTGGGTTCGATCCCAGGGGAAGGCAAGTCCTGATTAAAAAAAAAATGTGTACCTTGAATTCACTGTAAGTCGCTTTGGATAAAAGCGTCTGCCAAATGAATAAATGTAAATCAATCAATCAATCAATCAATCAATCAATCAATCAATCTATCTATCTATCTATCTATCTATCTATCTATCTATCTATCTATCTATCTATCTATCTATCTATCTATCTAGCTTACAGAACATCTCTTCATAAAGTATTCTGTGGGATTTCTAGCACACTATATTGTTCAACAAAGAAACATCTTAAATCTAGCCACTTCATAAAGCAACATCACAGCTCTCCTAAACATGCCACCCTATATGAAGTGCTGTTCATGTCTGTTTTACACCAGCCCCACCGTAGCCACGGTCATATATGGTCATTAATAAAATATCAGATTTTGGTCAGCTAAAATGCTACTCTGGGGGTGATACAGCACTGGAATAGGTTTCTGACAGAGCTTTGTTTTCCCCTAGTAACAAAGGTGAGGAGAACGAGCCAGGCCTGAAAATTGAGTCGAATTGATCACCTGGCTCTGCTAGCAGTGTCATATATTTCTATTAATCCCAATTTGCACTCTTCTGTCAAGGCAGACAAATGTTTCATTTATCTCAGTTTTGTAGCTGAACTCCAGTCGAACACAGTGAGCGACTAACTGTTCACACGCTACAAGATCAAATGTAACATGCTTTAATTGCTTATTTATTGTTGACACTGTAAAAGGCAACTTCAGTTAAAATGAAATAGGGTTAACTTGTGCACTAGTTAGTATCACAAATCTTTTTAAACAACCAAATCGAAACATGACATATTGAAACCACTATGGCACAGAATAATCCAGATTATAGTGAGATATGCATGTATGTATATCTCATATATGTACACATTAACTGGATCTTTTCATTAAATAGAACTAGAATAGAACGTGTGTTTGTGAACATGCGTTATTAGCATTAAAACTGTGAATATAATCAGCGGCTAAAAATGGCCAGGTGGCGATTCTGTATAAATCATATCTGTTCTTGTCCAAGGATTAAAAATTAAGGTTGTCAGGGTTTTGGGTTTGTAGGTTAGTCCAGGCTGGTATCCAATATGGATTGAGGGATTTCACTTAACTAGATTGTACTTTATGAAAGGGTACAAGTAATAGCCTAGCTTAGCATGATTAAATAAGATTTAGCTCTAGTTGTAGGACATGGGCTGTTGGGACATGACCTCACCTGCACAAAAATAGTACAAACACGGTCACACTTTATTTACACACCTAAACCGAAGGCACTTAGAAATGGGTACCAAAAAAACTGTTGCCATATGGTTTCTGAATTTCATTTGAAGTGTTATGACCCATGTTCTGGCCAAGCAGACACAACAAAAACAGAGAAAAAACACTGCATGCAATATTGCCTTTGGGGCAATATCTTATTACCATAGAGTGCCATAACACCAAAGCCCTAAACAGACTCAACTCAAAAAACTAAAAATAACACCTGCAGGCCAGTGAGAGCAGAGAAATTATTGGAAATACATAAAAAGGAGAAGCAGAGAAATCCAACAATCAGATCATTGGCTAATGTCTAAAACTTACCTCAGTTATCTACAGTTATCTGCAGTTACTGTAGTCATTTTTTATAAGATATAATCATTAAACATCAATTTATTCTCAAGTTGTCAGTGGAACGTTTTAAAAGCACTACAGAGTTTAACGTTTAATAAACATTTTGTGACCAAACAAAAACTTTAATATGTCTAAAAACATATGTCTGGACATTTCAAATATTCTTAGAACAAATATTCTAAAACATTAAAATAATGTTTTAAATATTTTTAAAACTTTAGGAAAAGGTTCTTAAAACTTTCTTTTAAGAACGGGCAGTTACTAAAACAGCTGTCAAAAACTGGTAACATTATTACACAGAGATGGTCGTGCATAAACTACAAAGTTCTTTTGTTATAGGGTAAAAATGAGTATAATTATTAAATAATGTCAATGTTGGTCTACTAACATACACTTCAAATAACCTTAATGGTAGTTTTAGTGCTTTTAAAAAGAACATTGTAATATCTATTACATAATTCTAATCCACCACCTTTGCCACCATTGAGCGTAATTTCTTAATTAAAATGTAAATTTACAGTATAAACTTACATTTAATGGCCTGATGTAGAATTTAAGATGAGGAATAACACAAAAATTAATGACGCCCAATTATATTTGTAACTGTAAGTCCCATCCCCAAGTAACACGTTATTTATGGTGCGATCGATCTCACCACACAGAAACACTGTCTCAGTTTCTCACACGCAGAAGATTCCATTAAAATGTTAATTTAAATACTGTCTGATGCAATATTTAGGTTCATTTTCAACAAAGCACTCAGTGTTTTACGGTGTCTGTCAGAGGATGCAGAGAGGCAGAAGGTTAGCTGACGCGCTCCAGGAACATTTTGTCTGTTAACAAAATCTGAGTTTATGCCAATGAATGTGGCTCAGCATCAATTATTTATACATACCAACCTCCTGAAATGCCAGATGGAGTCTTTTTAAAGCATCTCATTCTGTTTACAATACATGCGATCAATAATTTGCCCAATGAAAGCTGTTTGTTTCTGTTGTTAATAAGCATTCATAATCTCAGATCTTGGAAAGCATTGTAAAATACCCAATATATGCACACTTGTGACATCACATCAGAGTTCTATAGTTATGCACCAATAGCCTAGTGAACTATTACTGTTTATTGTGCTTTTTTTAATTAATGTAATATTCTGTGGAACATTAGTGTCTTTTATCATTTACAAACAAGTGATTTACCGCTGTAAAATCTGACCATGTTGCATTGTGCCAAACAACAAAGCGATTTAATCACCGTAAACAGCCTCTTACGGTTTATTTTTTCACGTGGTGTTTTATGTGCAAAACAAATGCTAATCTGATGCCAGTGTCTGTTGTTATTTCTGTGATTGTTTAGCTGTTTTGTTTAGTTGAGTTTACATCAGTGTCACATTATTTAATCATCTGCATTCAAAGGTAATCAGACATGTCACAAAGAAGTTGATTACTTATCACGGAGGGCGTCCACTAGCAGAATTCCATGGACTAGCGTCAACGCCATATGGACTGCAATGAAACAGAAATTAATGTTATCAGACTGTTATGAAACGTTTTCATTGTCAAGCATCTGCAACATAAACAATGTCACAAGTCATTGATATAAATGCATTAAATAAATGTAAATAAAAGTAAATAAACTGATAAAGACAATTTGAAAGGTAAACTTGTTTTCAAATTGTAGTATTAAATGTAAATTTGATATGAATTGGGACTGTTAATGTCACTTTCATTACAAATTTACACTATACATTTTAAGGTATGTGTGCAAGGTGCAGTATCAGGTGCAATAACCTTTAACCTTGGCAAAATGTGAAAAAGTATATAAAACCAAAATACATAATAGAAATGTCTTCAGACCCACATTAGTGCCATAAATTGTCTCCTCAGATCTTCTGGGTAATGCTGCTTGTGAAATGAAGATGTGACAGAGACATCAAAGGGTGTTAAGGGAATTCCAAAATGATGTCAAGAACAACAAACTTCATCTGGTACATATTGACTTGAAAGGAAGAAATACAAAGAGCTAAAGTATAGCGTTTCGGTTTTGTAGGACACACAAGCATATGTACTTGAATTCAATACCAGACCACTGCTGAGTGAAGTGATGTTTGTCTGTGTGTGGGGGAATAGTGCATCTGTGGATATTTTGGTAACTATTATGAAACATTTATAGTAATGGCTTAAATATTTAAAACACAAACAGCTGCACTCAACCAACCTCCCATTATGTTTTAGCATTACTGAAATATGTGCAGATATCACACTGAGTTTTCACTGTGTAGTGCAAGAAAGTGTGACTTGCTAAGGTGGTTATTTGCTAAGGTACCCAGAATGGTTTTAGAATGATGCTCTGAGGTTGCTAGGGTGTTTCAAGCAGTTGCTAGGTGCTTGTTTGTGTATAACGGAATTTGTACAGTAGAGTACATAATAAATGTAGATATAACTTCAAGGTTGACCTGAAGTTAGGCAAGTTATTACATGTGTTTTAATTAAAATTTTAAACATTAAATGTGTTTCCATTGTGTTAACATACCCCATATGGTGTCAACATTTTAAATGAACTATAATGGTGGAAATGTTCAACAGTTTTTTTGTAGCCAAGACTATAAATTATGAATCCGAGACTTAAAATAAATCTGCCCCAGAAATATTCACTGTGACTAGTCTCAGTCTCCCCTATGTGGCCATACACACAGATTTCATTACATTTTTATGCCATTATGGGACAACAGAAACATTTTCTAATGTTTCAAGCAGGTTCCAGGTGAGTACAATGATCAGTGTATTGAGAGAAGTCTGATCTAAACCTGCAAAAAGAGCAACTCACTCGGTTTAACCCTGAGATCTGACACTGTGTGACATGATCAGCTACATTTGTAATGACCCGGCTGAGAAACATGTGTTATGTGGAAATATGCTCTGTTACGTTCAGCCTCTTCAAATCACAGCAGTGTCATTTTAAACAGGAGCAGCAACGATACCTGTCATGAATAAAACATGCTAAAATTGAAGAGATCTGATTCAGTGCACTGCTGTCTGTCTGTGTCAACGCTTCTGCGCCTTTTGCGTGAGATGAATCCTTAGCGCATAGTTTAGCGCTTCTTATCAAAAGTAACGAGGGCATTTTTTCATCCAGAACTTATACTTTTTCAGTTGTTACACTATAGATTCATTTTGAGTCTTTGTGTTGTGGTTTGACATTTTGAAATTTGGTTTCCAGTGTATTACATTCCTGTCATTTGTGGTAACAAATTGGAGCTGTAACCAGATATTTACATTTTCTGAAGCTTGTCACAATGCTAGTGTGTTGTGGGGTTTTTGAGGTGTTCGGAATAGTTTTAACACAATGCCTTGTTGTTGCCAGCGTCCCTGGACAGGGTTTTAGCATCTCATTCACTTTAATACACTTTTTAACACAATTTTATAAAGCACGAAAGCTTTAAATCAAAAAATAACTCAGCCCCAGAGTACCTGGTGATCAAACTAAAGGACAGTTAGACAATCTCCTATTTATATTCAGCAGGAAACACACAAAACAGTAGCAAATGCATGAAGGATTATTTTTAATTTAATTATAAAGGGCAACAAGCCAGCAGCAGGTTGAATTACTAGTTTTACTTCATTAATCAGCCTTAACGAGAAAATCACACGTTTTTATCACAGATTTGTCCCTATTTTAATATAGCGCAGCAAAGGGCAGCCAGATCATAAAACTATAATTTTACAGATTGTACACAAGTGCTAATAGAATAATGAATGTACAAGGGCATTTTGCTTTAAATATGGGCATTAGTAAACAACCATATGTGGTGAGAAAAGTAAAGACTATGTGGAATAGACGTGGTCCAGGAAAGTGGCAGAGTCTCAGAGGCTGGTTGAACTAGCCTGACAGTGTAAAATTGTTTTTGTTGTCATGTTAACTTGCGTATTCGTAATCTTCAGCAGCTTAAACTCTCACCCTTGTTTAGTTTGGTGAAGCCTATGCATGCCCGGTTTAAATCTACCCTAGCGCTTCACCAAACAACATCAAACACTCACCACAGGAAAATAGTTATACAAACACTCTCTGTCTCTATTCACAAACATTTTATTTATTATTGAATTACAAAGAGGCATGTTGTGACATTTCCATCCTTACTTCAGCTGAGGAATCTAAATGAAGAATTAAAGAGATGAGTAAACATAAACAGAGGTTTCGAGTGAACGCAGTTATTGGATGCTGTTGTTACTGTGGTCCATATTCGATTCCCAGGAACACTAGAGAACAGATTCATTGTCCCTCACAGAGAATTAATATCTTTTTACACAATAAGCCTGACTTTCTCACAGATTGTATTACTGAAAGAAATTTCAACGAACCACTTTGAAGAGTAGCCTAAGAGTAAATGCTCAAACCCTGTTGTACCATTTCTGACCTGCAATCTTTGGTAATTGTCATTTCTTTCCCTGGAGAAATAATGATGTGTTTTGATGTTTCAAACTACAGCGATGCAACATTCATGTGAGGGTTCACAGAAGGGACACCAGACCTGGTTTCTCTCTGGATCATCTGTTACAAGCGAATTACACCCCAAAACTCTCTTTATAACGTGGGCTCATTTCCTGATGGTGATAGTCTAAAGCTATCCTTGAGCTAAGTGCATTGTAAGATCCGTTCAAATAGTCAAACGGCTCTCGAAATGTTCTTTTGAAAGCACCTTTCTGCCCATAGTGGATGAATTATTTGTTTTGAAATGCACTGCTATCAGAGGCAGCTAGAGAGAGATTCTGCTTCTCAACAAATAAACACTGATGATAATTATTCACAAATTATAATTTCATAAAAAATTATTTGTCATTTAGCTTTTTATGTTTAAAGGTACAGATAAAAAAGGGCTGATTCTCTGCAGCGACTGTATAGATACTTACACCCCAATTAATTACAAAAGAGGGTGTTTTATGTACAGAAATTCCCCATATCATTTATAAAATTGATTGACCAATCAGATCATGCAAAAGCCTTTGACAATAAACAAAGTGACTTGTTACAAAGACAGCATGGGGACGGATTAGTAATTGCCAAACGATTTACTTCAGACTCAACGCAACAGAAGAACAAACCACATTCTAAACACCATCTGCCAGATCTTCAGTTATTAATTATCACATGTAGATTTAATAGATTCCTGTGGATTAGTCGCTGTCAATGAAACCTTCAATTTAATTTGCTATAAGGTGTTTAATGTGTTGCTATACGGTTTTCTTTTCCTTAGCAACGTCACTAAAACCATCTTATAAGACATGCAGGAACAGTTCAAATGAAAACATTAAAACGTCATTATAAATGATGTCTGGCATTATATTAACGGCAGGACATTTTACAACTATGTCACGGTACTAGTAAAGATTAGAGGCATGTTTTCCAATAGCCAAAAATGACCACAAATCATTTAAAACCATATGGCTTCTGTTTTGAGCTCAGTAGAAAGATTCAAAAGCAGCTTTAAAACAGAGGCTTATCTTCAACTAATATGCTTGATCCTCATGGTCCAAACAGAATCATAATTCCCATTACATTTCCCGGAAAGACAGACAGGTTTCCTCTTCTCTGAAGTCACTATTCTGTTATCAAATGTCACAGGGCCAGAGATGATGTGATATAAACATTAAAATCTGCTGTTGGAACAAACATGCAACTACACTTGAGTGTTTCATCAGTACAGCACTTTTCTGTCAGCAGGAGTTTATTATGGCTTAAATATTTAATATCAGGTCACCTTAAAACCGAGAAATGTTTTTACTACAACAATTATTTTTACTACTACTACATTGTTAGACCGTATGTGACTTTTGGCATACAGTACATATAGCATTCAAAAAATTCAGCTTTCTTTAGAAGAAACAGGAAAAGGAACGTTTTTAATCATCCATCGCTCTGCTTTGTCACTCGTTTGATGCGTTGACTTCAATGACTAAAGAGTTTCAGGAAATTCAGACAGTTTTGTGAGCCGCTGTCACTCTACAAAAACATCAGGAGATAAAAGTCTTTCAGAAAAATCACTAAATTAAATCGTTACATTTGTCATTTAGTTCTCAAAGGTTAAACCAACAATAATTTAGTCTTTCAAGGTTTGTTCTTCCATGTGCGCATATAACACGGTTCAAGTATTAATCTTTCATTTTTATCTTGATTAATGACGTCTTGTCAAATATAAATACAGGTCAACATTAAAAGGGTTTGAGTTTTGAAAACTTTTAAACACGTTTTTAATTTTTACACTGCTCTTAAAAATAGTCATACAATCCAGAAAATAAATGAATCAAATCTACAAATACTGATTCACACATACCAGCCAAAACGTTTTCTAGAACTAATGTGACTCATTTTAAATAACATATAGGAAAGATAAGAGCCTTATTGAAAATAAAAGAAACAGTCAGGAATCCCCATCACATCCCTAAATCTACTAGCTTTAATCCTTATCTGATCCTCATACCTCCAGCCTCCAACCTCAGACAAGGGCTGAGGTAATAAGGGCTGTTGGACAGACACTGGGATAATTTCCGGAAGGTCAGAACCTTATTGTTGAGTTGAGCCCACATCGTGACCACAGGCTGCGAGGTGAGGAGCTGTTTTGCAGGCAATCTGGTTGAAGTACTGTTAGCTAAGCAAGAAGGAGGGATTGAAAAGCTTTTTTTACAGGAACAGCAGCCTCATCCTGGCTCTGGGCCCTGGGAAAGACTTTTCCCTCAAATCATCTGTGACATGAAATGTTGTGGACATCTCTGTCACATCATGACACGGCTCAGAGTTTTGAAATGACTGATGGAGAAGAACGAGATGAAAAGAGATGGGGACACATCCTAACATTGTCATGTTCAGAAATAATAGAATTGGTTACTTTGCTATAGTCCACATTATTTTAACTTCAAGTAATTTTAAAAAAGGAGTCTGTAACTTTTGCACCTATGGTCACATAAACAAAACTAATATGTTTTTATTACTTCGCCTTATGCAATAATTCACATACTTTTCATATGTATTATCTTGATTCTGCCAAGAGTCATTTTATACAAAAAGCAGGAATACAGAAGTTCTTTTAGAAAATCCTTGTAGTACTTTTCATTGTAGTAAGTATAATTTCCACAAGGTCATTGTTTTAGTCTCACCTAATACCTTATTTACATCCATAGTCAAAGGCTAAACACACATACATTAGCATAGATAGAATTTATACACAAACTAAAAGTATAAGCCTTAGAATCATAAGATTTTAATTGACTGCTAGTACAGGCTACTGCACATAAAATAAAACAACAGATTATGGATTCACGGTGTCTTACAGTGTCTATCATATCGATGACCTTTGAACACACACAGCATAAAATAAAGGGCCTGTAGCTGTAGTCATTAAGGTTTAGGTTTGAACAGTAAACAGGCTTGACCCCTGAAACCAGAGCAGCAATCGAAGTATAAACATTGCACCTGTCATCTCATTAGTGCTCTTCCATAGGAAGGGAGGCTTGCCGCTAGATGGACACTTCCTTTTATCTCCAGCCAAAAGTAAACAGGCTGCCCTTCTGCCCATTTCCCCCAATTCATTACACGACTGCAAAACAAGACCCCGGGCTGTCAAAGAGTAACCGCCGCCATTATGTGGCTAAACCCTCTAACAGGAATTTAACCTGCTACATAAGAGCAGGTGTGATTGGGAAACACGTTTGCGTTCACAAGATACCGGGAACATGTTTGAAATGGGAAATCGAGCCTTTGCTTTCTGTGAGGCGGTGTAGTGAAGGATGGGAGATATTAGTTAGATAAACAGCTAAACACTAGAAACAATCACAGCAAACACAAACACAACAAACTCCAAATAGGAGAGATCATTTTAAAAAATGTGAGCAAAGTATCTACACGTTTAGTCTACAAAAGCATTGAAAATGTCATTGCACTCTTTGCGTTTGTTTGGAACGCTCTTTCTGTTTATGTTGTGTGATATAATATGGTACCGTATCTACTAAAGAAATCACTATTATGATATAAATCCCTAGAGAATCACTTGTTTTACAGGTTTTTTTGAATGTTTTAAAAGTAGTGGCATATTTCTGCAAGTATATTCCAAAAACAACTATAAACATAAATAATCTTCACACAACAAACGCACACAACTTTTGT
This sequence comes from Yasuhikotakia modesta, assembly GCA_036877545.1. Taxonomy (NCBI): domain Eukaryota; kingdom Metazoa; phylum Chordata; class Actinopteri; order Cypriniformes; family Botiidae; genus Yasuhikotakia; species Yasuhikotakia modesta. The sequence continues at coordinate 30,003 of JBAJNP010001668.1, forward strand.
CTTCACACAACAATGTACAGCCAGACAAACATATACAGTGATAAATCCAGTATGTACTGTACTGTATATTCTTCAATACAATTGTGCATCTAAACATCGCTGGAGGACAAATATGCAGTAATGCAGTAAAAGTAGTGTTTTCCTTCCTTAATGTGCCTTCCTTTAACAGTCTATAATGCCTCAAAACATCCTATGGATTTAATCTATTTAAAGATGTCAAACCCTTGCTGTGAGACTGTGAGCTCATGTGTTTGTGTGTGTTTGCTCTTCCTTTCCAAGCCTCAAGCTATATGCTCTTATTATGGCTATTTGTCAGACGCTTAACGCTTCACCCTATATTATAAACGCCTCTGAATGTTGCAACAGAAGTTTTACTTCCAGCTGTTTTTAAGCAGAACACAGAATTTTGACACTTTTTTGCTCTTAGGATGGGATTCAATCTGACATAATTCACATGCAGTTATTTACATGCGCAACTTGTGCATATATACATTTATACGCACACACACACACACACAAATACACACCCAACAACCTGCCCACTCAACCACACACACACACTATGTGTCTTAACACTTATCTGATCTTTTTAGTATGCATAGATAATGTGTGATTCTATCACACTTTTATTTTTAGACATTTTGCTAGACAGTGAAGTATACAACGATGCGCTGACTTTTTAAACATAAACCCTGGTAATTCTGAAGAATTTACAAACATGCAAATGTACAAATATTTATAAATCTTTACCATCTGAAATAATTCAGCATCTGTAAAGGTGTATGTACGTATACCTTTGTAATTTACAGGCCGTCAACAGGTTTCAGTGTCTATCTGGCATGTGTGAATTCATAATTTCTTAATATTTAAATCATAATTTTCACAGAGGCAGATTAATTAATCAATTAACTTTATCAACAGTCTCACAGAACCTCAAAACCTTAAATCTTCCATCTCCTAAACAATCCTCCATTTTTATTCCAGGCTCTTTCTAATAACTTCTACATAGGACACCAGAATTTTGACTTTCTTACCAAAAGACAGTTTTCATCATCAAGACCGGATGAACCTGACAGCTCCAATCTTTCCATCTTACATTTGGCAGCTTGATTGAAAACTGCTTCTGATGTTCAAGGTGAGCCAGAGGGTCCAGGAAGTGGAGAAAGATTGAAACGACTATTGGCGTTCTGAAACATCTATTGGCTGTTTTTGGGAAAGGTGTTTAAGTGTTTGCTCACAGGCATAACAGTGGAAACCTTCTACTTGGATTCGGTGTCCTTCAAACGGGCAGGCGGTCATCTCTACCACACTGTCACACTCCACAGGACAAACCAGCTACTTCTCCACAACATCTTGTGTTCATTAGCCCTCAACCAGAGACTTTAGTAATACAAAACTGAGCATTAGCATTCCGGTAACAGTGACAACAACGCTTGTAGCATTGTAGCTGTGTGTGTATGTGTTTATTTTACCATTGTGAGGACCAAATCTTCCCACAAAGATGGTAAAAGCCACACATACCTACATTTTTGGGTCCACTCAGAGATGCCAATAAGTTGAATTGATTATTAAACATACTACATAATGCCTTTTGGTAAAAGAAAAAATGCTAAAGGGCTTGTGTGAGGGTTCGAGAGATAATATACAGTTTGTAGCTGAACAAACCTGTGTGTGTGTTGTATGTATGTTTGACAGACGCAACAGAAGTGTGTGTGTCTGTGTGGTGTTTTTTTAAGGGTGTACAGTAAGCTGCATAAGGAGAAAGTCTCAGCTGGAAATCTTTTATGCTTCTGTGATTTATGAGTGTATGTTGTCTCATTTCGCAGCACACTGACAATTTTTGTGCAATAATTGAAGTAAATGATGAAGTTGTTCTTCTCTTCCACAATAAAATGATAGTTTCGGGCCTAAGGACACAGCTGTAATAGAATTATTATCCTCTCGTCCACACAGAGGTACAACAACAACAACATACAAGAAAATCAGGGTTCACAACATAATTATAAAAATAAAACACTTCACCCACAGGCTATGATCTGTGACACTGTACCCAGTTTTTAAAGTGGTGTATGTAATTTCATCAAAGCACAGTTTAATATGCAGAGACAGCCATAAGTGAGCCATTCTTAGCTTCCAACTAAATGTGTTTAGTTGGAAAAACACTGTGGCGCTTTCAAAATATTGTCTGAATATCCGAGACCAGCCAACACAACATACAAGCAATAGCCTGAGATTGGGGTGGAACGATCTGTGTGTCTGACCAATGAGCAATGAGAGTTTCATGACTGGGTCAGGGGCATGAACAATATTCTAATCAACTTTTTCCCAGTGTTCCGCTAGTATGTTGGGGTTCTAGATAAAGATTGCCTAGAATTCTATATCTGTGGCAGGATTGCTGTTCCAGGACCAACAGATTCTGATCCAGGCATGTTATTAAATGTTGTTCTTGGTCTTGGTAATAAAGTATCTGAAAAAATACTTTATACTTGAAGTTGCCATGTTACTAAAATCATTGCAGGGTTTGTGTTAAGATTGTATGCATGATAAATGTTAAAAATTTAGGTTCATTGCATTTTTGAATAATTAGCATAATGACTAATCACACTTTATGCATACAGAGCACAAACCATTGTGTTCTGTCCTTAATTCAACATTATTCATTACTGTCCTTCTATGAAAGTGTTTAAGCCTCCTTTTGGGGGGGAGGGGGGGAGGTTGTGTACAGCACTCAGTAGGCGCCTTTGTGATGGGGAAATGATCAATGTGGTAAGATGAATCACCCATAGGGCATTGCTACTTTTTTGGGAAGCCCCAGTAAATGTGAACAGTAGCTGACATCAATCACAGCTGTGAAATATCAACAGGGCCGTATCTGTGAGCTTATGTTTGTAAATATAAATATGTATAGAAATATGTGTAAATATATATATATTACCCTAAAATATATGGACATTTATAAAATATAAGACATTTGCACAGTTATTATTCACTGACTAAAGCAGCATACATGCAAAAATGCTAATTTTGTACCTGTCCTCAAGCCTGGTTTTAATGGTAACCCTCAAAACTAACACGTAACATACTACATTTCTGGAATCATAGAGTTTTTTGTCTATAAATGTCTCCTGAAAACTAGCCATAAGGTTCTAAATACTTCTATTCATTAAAACGGTACAACAAGAAATGAACAGTTACCAGAATACACTGTTCATTACCTATAGAAGCAAATTTTGAGTGCATAAAATGTAAATATTAGGTACACTAATATTACCACATATTAAAATCTTCACTGAAGCTACTCAGGTAAAATCGTACAACATCTGAGGTTTCTCACAGTTCTTTGCAAATTGTGGTAGAAGTCAGATTATACAGGGGCCACAAACATCTTCATTTCTGCCTCCAGCTGTTACTCATAGTACAAAAATATGTTTTCATAGGACTGCAGACTAACCCAGAGGTACAGTTTCTTCTTATCATCTGTGTGAATAAAAACATTAGCATAAACACATGCATAAGTAGCTATTAAAATAGAAAGATGCTGAAATTCAAAACTTGAAAATGCTTCTACATGGTGATATACAGCTAAGGAGCAACAAAAATAAATAAAAACAAAAATAAATAAAAACGAAGCAAATTCAGCACCTGCAAGACAACAAAACAGTGTTAAGGTTTAAGAAAAGTTTAGGTTCCTGGCTTTTGTTGACTTAAAAGGAACTTTTGGAGAAGCAAACATGCAGAAATGAAATGAATAAACAATAAATAAAAACTATTGTAAGCAAATTAAATTTTGAATAGCAAATTGAAAAAAATAAATTACAATTTGCTGAATTTAATTACACTGAAATTGTATTTTTAAGAACTAAAAGTAACTAAAGGACACACTAAAGGACAAGACATTAGGGCCATTAAGCGAAATTAATTGAGACTGTGATGGATTGCAAGTACTAAACAAAATTTAAATAAAAGTTACATGCAGACTGAGGGAGCTCACAGAAAAAGTTTAAGTAAACCCTAAACTGTTTATGCCAATTATGTGTTTAAACAGCACTTTATCACTTAAAGTTAATTGCGGTTGGGGCTAACATTTAAACCGCAGCACAGTGATGTTCGCATCAATTTGACTTTAGCAAGTAAACAGGCACGAGCCTGAGATGAGCTTTCGTTTATCTCACCATCAATTATTTTTGCAATTGACCCTCAATGTCTTTTTCTCCGGCTTGATTAAACAAGACCGGCTATGCAACTTGACAGAGTGTAACTCCACAGAGATCATGTTAAGATAGCAAATGCATCACTCATATCCAATATAATTTGCTTCAAAACAAAAGAGGAAAACCTTTAGCACACGCAGCTGAATACGGTGGGAGGGACATTTCGAGTTTTGAGCTTAGAACAGACAGCTTTATCATACTTATTTATATAATGTGTAATATAAACTGCAATGTGGTCTCAAATAATGTCAAAAACGCTTCAAATAGGGTTAATAAGCCCTTGGAGATGAGAGGTTTTGAAGAATTCCACAGGTAATTGGCTGCCTAATCTGTGTTACATTATTCTGCATGTGTTTATATGAGGTGACAGGTTGTTCATTTAATTTACTTTATTAATAATTATTAGCCTAATGAAAACAAAGTAGCGTGACCTGATTGGTTGAGTTGTGTGGTCTTTAGTGGAAATACAATCACGCTTCACCTCATGGTGCCAAGTTAGAGATGTTCCTGGGTGAACATTGTTGACTCTTGAGGAGCAACATTTCTGTGGAAAAAATGCTAGCAAACCATAAACTTAAACCTACCCAAAAGCTACCCATAACTTATCCCTACAATCAGAGAGAAATGATAGTTAAATAACTCCTAACACTGGCTATAAGCCTAAACTTCACAGTAACTGTAAATGTATCACTAATATTGAATTTGTAAATTATAATGTTACCAAACAATGATGTGGACCCAGGAAAACCTCTTACCTGGCTAACACGTGAACTATTTATTTATTTATACATTTATTTCTATACCAGTAAATTTAGATGTGTCAGTTTTTAACTCTGTTTGTCTACTGCTTATTAATTCTGTGTGAAAGAATTCTTTCTGTAAATAAAGTTCAGCGTACAGAGGAATGGTATTTCTGTGACAGAAATGCTGTTTTTTATGTTCTTAGTCCGCCTTCAGAAAGAGAAGTAATTCAATTTTTGCTTTCTTCCTAAAGGAACCTCATTCTGACAGCTGTGCTCTGAGATCTGACACACAGGATGTGACAAACTCATTTGAAAGGCATAATTTATTTTTTTCCATCTTGACGGCCATGTTGGGTGTGATTCTTTTCTCTTACATCCCCCAAACTTTTCTGTACTGTTGTATTTGAAGAGTTTATCTTGTAAATATCACAGGAAAAGGAAAGCAAAAGAGAGAACAATAATATTACAAAACAATCGTGTCAGACTACAGCTGGCTTTGACTCTGACTCTTCTAAGATCAAGGGACCTAATGTCACCCGTTTAATATTGGAGATGTTTACCAGACAACGTTTTGTGCAGTTAGATTTACACACAAATACACAAAGAGGTGTTTGGTTTCTAATATAGATCCTGCACTGAATTTGATTGGCTATCACACTGTATGGGCTTTACGTCAGTGAGAGCTAAGTCTCAGATTAATTAGTGCTATAATTACGTAGCGCGACGGTGGAGGAACATTACCCAGAAATCCCTGCTTGATCCACTGCATGTGTGACTTACACTTCCTTTATTACTAATGTGCGATTGGTTGTATCATCTGGTTCATTGCGCAGGTTTAATTTTAGATTCTACGCATGTGTCACGCTAATGACGTTTTAGATGAATGAAGGTTAAATCAGACACTCTATCGGTTTGAGTTCTCTTACTGTTAGCCATTCGGTTGGGCATCATGCCATCAGTGTCACTGTAAATTACATTCAGTTTCGTAAAACCTCAAACTCAGTCAGCTGACCTGGAATTGTGCCACCCGTTGCCACTGAGATCTTGACCATAAACTGATATATATTCAAACATTTCAGACGTAATAAACAGCTGTGATACGGATTTAGTCATAGTACACTGAACATATACCATCTGTTTGGAAGGACTGCTATACAGCTTAGACAGATAAACAAACAACACAACGCATCCAAGAATTATTAAAATTCTGTCGTCATTTATTTACTCATGTTATTCCAAACCTGTAAGACTTATGAAACACCAAGAAATCTAATTTGGCCCTTTTTTATTTCAATGTTATTTTTAATCAACCAACATTAACAAACATTTGATTTGTAATATTGATGCATTTGGTGTCTAATTCTAAATATGCGCTTGCATGTGTGCAACGGACACAAAAAGTAAAGCGTATACACACACACACGCTAAATTGTCAGCAATGATAACACAACGTAATGTCCAATTATTCTGACGTTAGTGTGAACTTGTCTCAGCGAGTCGCTAACAAAAAGAGCTTTAGCATCTTGTTAGAGCTTGCTGAGAAAATATGCAAACTTGTCAAGAAAGATAATTACCACCTTCGGCCGCCCATCTGCCGGCCAGTGACCAAACTGACTCGCATTTCATGCTTTCTCTTGCCACAGACGTGCTGTAGGGGAAATTCTCCTGGAGAGTAGATGCAGCAGAATTATTTACGTACTTATTTTCCTTCTTACTAATGCAAGTCTGCAATGTCATTTCTGATACCACTCCAATTAAATGAGATGCGTTGTTTCCTTTTAATGCAATTCATTTCAAGTAAAATACAAGGTCAACCAAACCTTCTGTGCTTGACATTATTGTGACATTATGACATGTGTGTATTAACAGGCGGGGAAACATTTAAGCAGCTGTAAGTAAACAATTCCACTCTCAGGTCACGGTGGCAAAACACAAGATCTTCTATCTCCACTGAGAAACATCTAATTGCTTCTCTGATGACCCCCACAGAGGTGCTATTAATATCCATGAATAAATCCACAGCATATATACCTCACACACTAATTTTTATGTATTAGACCAGTAGTTTACATTAATTGCTACGCTGACAAAGTTCAAATATAATTAACTTATAAATAATTCATAGCAAGACATCCGAAATGTATTATCCAATTTCAAAAGCCACCGTTCTCATACTATTGTTCATCATTTCATTGCTGTTAAACAGAGTCGTGACTTATTGATTTGAGCTTTGACACTTTAAAGGCAGGGTAGACAGCTTTTAAGAGGCTAGCAACAGCAAAATAGCTTAAAAATAAAACCCCACCCTCACATCAAAACGCCCCCCCAAGCCACGCCTCCTCCAAAACACATGAAATTAACATGAATATTAAATACATTTTTATATTTAAGAAAAACTAACAGCCCTTATGGTGTCAAACTCATTTAGGTCAAAGTTAACAGTGACCAGCAACAAGGTCACCGTCATATTTGTGTTGCATGAATGGCTAGTTCATGCTCAACACATGCTGCTCTAAAACTCATTAAATCCAGAATCAACTGTAAATTAAATCCAGAATTAATTAAATGCTGCTTCAAGCTGCTTTTCATTATTCGGGAACAAATGGGAACACATGGAATTTGCTATTTTCATTTACCAGATTTCTTTAGATGTTTATATATACATAAAAACTGGAATTATTAATCAACTATTTATTCTGTCCATAATAAAAAAGCAACATTCATAATAATTCATAATTCATAATAAACAGGAAATCACTCACTGCTAACAACTGACACTTTCAGATTTAGACTGTTTTACAGGAAGTATCTAACTTTGCAATACTGACTGACATTGTTCGCACTGTTCAGCTTTCACACACCTTGTGTCAAATATGTGCATTCCAGCTGCAGTGCATTCTGGGAAAGTGAGAATGAAAAGCCCCATTTAAATTCGTCTTGCTCTAAAACAGAACCACACAAATCAAGCTGTACGAGTAGCTGCTGTTTCTCTAATTAGCGCTTTGTGGCTGTTTTATAGCACGTCATGCTGGTTCTCATTCTTTTCTCATTTCTGTCTCACGTCTGTCTTTCAGTGTCTTTTCACTCGCAGGCCACTTTTCCATAGAATGTAAAGGCTGTTTTTCCTCGTTCCGCTCTGTTATCGCTATTATTTTTAATGACAGGAACACCATTTCATCTCAGGGCTTTGTCGACGTCTGTCACGTGGGTTACTAGCCAAGCAGCCTTTAATAGATGCCTCTCCTTGCAAACGCCATAAACTCCTCACTGAACACAATTAGATCGGTGCTGTATATCAACCTTCTGGAACCGGATCAATAAAGCTGACATGAACGTATAGCAGTGCAAGCGGGCATATGCCAAAAGCTTTATTATGTGATTCATTTAGCTATTAATGAGGCATTTTAGCCCCTGAAAGCTCTCAGATGATTGAAGACAGACTTCAGCTATCTGGGTGGCGCGGACGATTTTAGCTGGTGATTGTGCACGGCAGACCACACGCGAGAGAGAGCGAATTTACAGCATGATGACACGGCGAGGTGGCGGCGGAGTCGTTAGTGATGTCATAATAATTCAGGATCAAAAAGTGACAACAAATGTTACGCAGTTAAAACTCTAATCTGCGTAAAAATATATGCAAGTGGGACTTATTCGTGAAATACGAGCGGGCGGATCTGCATAAATCCTTTAGAAATCCCTTCGAACATAAATTGTCTCATCGAATTAAATGCAGAAACGTGCAAAATGGTTTAACGTGATTTATGCTGAAATGCACGCTTGTGTTTCATGAATACGGCCCAAAACAATTTAAAGGTAATTTGTGTAACTATTTGATGATCAAATATTTCCTCCTTATCTGGATAGAGCAAAATCAACTGTGGTTACGTTTCTCTGTAGTGTAAACAGCGCAGCATTATCACAACATTGTCTGTGCTTCTCTATTCAAGCATCCTAGTTGGTCTGAAACACAGTACAAGGCCAAAATTATGCAGACACTGAGTTCTAATTAATGAGTCTGTCTAGTTCAGCCACACCTAATACTGACAAGTGCATTAAAACCCAGCATACAGTGTCTATTCACTGACAAACATTGTTAGCAGAAGAAGCACTTATGATCTCTTATGTGCATCTGCCATTGGCAGCCATCAGTTAATAGTGTTGTGAATCACTGTAGACCACACAAACCCCATTGAACCGTATATATATGAATCACCATTTAGGAAACATTTCTCTTGTGAATCATCTTCATGAGTCAAAGATAACTGATTCTCAAACTTCCTCTCATTCCCAGGTGGTCAAAGGATGTTAATATTATCTGATCAATACAGAGAGACAAATGGACAAGCACTCAACAAGCACTCAAGTGTGGTGTGCGCCCCCTATTGACAGGATGCAGCTATTGTAAGGGGTGCGTGGGAGTGCCCTAGTTCTCAAATCTTGTTCACTTATGCATATTCAAATTTACTGTGTTGACAACCTGTCTAGAACTAAACAGGTTTGTTAATTAACCAGTGAAGTAAATAGATTTTTAATTGATAACTGAATTGATTTAAAATGTTGAAACCTTTTGTTGAATTTAACAAGATAAAAATATAATTTGATTCCCTACGGGCCGCAGAAAGAAACTAAAACCTGTTGAGAAGAAAATAAATGAAATTGCTCACTGATCTGGAGGGAAATGTGGAAGCGAGTGACTGCATGCACACAATGTGATAAGACAAGCCTTTTTGTCAGAAATAATTGGTCCAAATGGCAGGGTTTAATTGCAGCAGTCAGATATTTATGTCAGAGCGTTTAATGGCTGCCATTCAATGGCGGTGAACGGCCTGACAAGAAGACATTATTGTATCATGCAAGCTTAATTCGGTTAGAGAGACAGACAGAGAGAGAGAGAACGAACGAGAACTCGTCTAAATTTCCCTCATTCATTCACTTGAAACAGAATCAATATTGTAATAACAGCAGGCTCTTTATGTGCGTAAAGGCATTAGACCCATACAAGTTTTATATCTGGGTTTTATATCGTTTAAACACAATAACACATTATTTAAACTCTCAGATATCTACAGCGGTGGTTCTCAACAGTCTGCTCTGACAAAGCAATGCTAATTGCAAATAATAAAATGAATAATAAATTGTGAAGAAGTATACAGCAGGCAGTTGTGTAACCCAAAGGTCACAGGTTCGATTCTCTGTGGTGACAGGAAACCTGTGGCGCTTCAGCTAGACTTTCTGGTACTGCAGTGAAAAACTGTGTGTGTGTGTGTGTGTGTGCGCGCACGCATCAGGACCAAGAATGTCTGTTCTTTAATTCTCAAACAGAAATATTCATTTTCAGACATTCATATCTGATACTGTTAAGTACATTCTAGCATATACATGTATTGTTGCCCAAAATTTAACACTGTAAATGTTATTTATAATACATTCACATGTAAAGTGAGTAACCTACAGTAAGTTTCCCTGTAGATGGTTTCTGGTAAATGTATGGCTGGTTACCCCTTGTGGTTCAGGGAAAAGCCATTTGGAAACCAGACAGATGACTCCTGGGAAAAATAAAATGTACCTTTGAGCATAAAAAACATTTCATTTTAAATAATTGAAACCCCTTGCTGCAAAGTAACATTGGAAAAGCACAACAAACCCTGAGTGTAGACATGCAGAGTGTAGACTATAAGAACAAGCGAGATGTGACCGAAAAACTAATATCCATACAGTTTTCCCACACGTCCATTCTAGAATTAGAGGGCATTTCTTCCTCACTGATTGCAGGAAAACTCACCGTTTTCCCACCAGGATATTGGCGATGAGACCTTCCATTAGCACACAAATAAAAACGATTAGCGCTTTATCACAATCACAAGTTCCAGAAATAATTGCCACTTACAATTTCTGAAGGTCTGACCACAAAGTCTAAACATATTTTCCAATAGTTTCTTTTGAATGTCTGCACAACTCTTTATAAACACTAGCATTCTATTACTATTACTTTCTTGTTCCTTAACATCATTTAAAACAACAGCCTGTGATTGGTCAATTTAAATATTTACAGTCTGACGGTTCTTCATCAAAATGAGTTACAATGCAGGCAGACTTCATACCAACATTTAAAGGTCTACCAATGCAAGGTTTGGGGG